>SNQJ01S0036941.1:27825-40940 GCA_010110895.2 Picea sitchensis
GCACATTCTTGGGAGAGGACTTTTTGTATTTGTTTGAGTTATCTCTTGGCATTGTATTGGCTATCTATATTAAGGAAGTTTTTTCTAGGTTTTCTCCCCCATGAGGGTTTCCCAGGATAAATGATGTGTCTCTTGTGATTTTGTACTTCTCAGTGATCCTATTTATGCTATGGTTATCTAATGAAATAAAAGAAACCTAATAATAGCTTAAACCTTAACATGGAATCAGAGCTAAGCCAAAGAGAGCATCTTTCACAAGAGAAATAGAAAAACATCATTGTTGTCATACATGCAAATTAGGGATTTTTATTGAAGAAGAGTTTCAGCCTCAAAACCATTTAGAAAAGTGTGCCCTAACCCAAGGAGTTCTTTGGCACCTTCAGCACACCTTTTCAATGGATAGGTCTCTCGGAAAGTGAAACCCTAGTTTTCATCGGTACCAAAAAACTAGAAGTACCAGAAAACCAGAAGAACCAGTCTAGAAATCCGATGGTCAAGTTTGAAGGGGTAAAAGTTGGATTTTCAAAAATATGACTGCACCAGTTTACTCGCCTCAGCTCAGGGCATCTATCCCCTGGATCAGAATTTCAAAATTTGAAGTTTGAAAAATTAGGGTTTCCTCATAAAACCCTAAGTTGCAGTTGCAGTTGCAGTCTCATAACCAATTGCAATATCAATTGCAGTTGCAATACTAGTTAAAGTATCAACCGTAGTACCAGTTGCAGTCACCCTTGAAGTTTTTAAGAGTTGGTAATCATTGTTGTTGCTACCAGATGGTGCCACTACCTGCAAATGCTATCAGAGGTATGTACTCACACATGTTTAAATTGTTAAGAGTTAAAGGGTATTTGCAGGAGAAGGGATCTCTTTCCATATATCCATAAGGATCTCAAGATCCAACACATTCAAAGGAATAATGCGACCGAGGTGTGATTATTTTGATATGCATTTATTTGTTATGACATTATTTTGATCAGTGTTGCATGTTGTAGCTATGACAATCATTCTAACCTTTGGTCAAAATCCAAGTCAAGGTATTAGATGGATTGAAATTTGAGATCATAGAGTTTACCCCCTAACCCAACCTTCTGTCAAGATATCATATTGTCTTAGTACAGAAGACAGGTTGAAAAAATAACACTAATTCTTGAGGACAAGGCTCCAGGTTCCAGGTTTGATTAATTAAGTTGATAATATTCAAAGTTGCACATGACAAGTTGATAACTACCCCTTTACAAGTAAACACTATAGTTAAGATAACAGTCTTTGAAAAGTACTATACTTTAGCATGTGAGAATATTGAGATAAATGCTTAATGTAATCACTAGCCTAATACAACTAACATCTCCTCTAGGATAAACCTCTTGTGTTAGTTCCAGGTTTCCATGGAGGAATGGTTGATCACAACACTATAAGAGTGTTGACCTCATTTCGTATTATATTTCTTACTTTTGATCATTACTTCAGACATGTCACAAGTGATAGCTTTGAAGGAGCTATTGTGATGATTATTCGTGCTATTGATTTATCTACTACTATCAAAGAGTATTATTCTTGCTTGTTGACCTTGTTTCAGGTCACAGGTGATAAATCTGAGGAAGCTATAGTGAAGGTTCTTGAAGGAAACATATTATATGAGACATGAAGCAGACTATGTACATGACCATATACACTCACGTACCAAAGAAGATGAAGAAGAAGCTATCTCTTGAGATTCAAAGTATCTCATATGAAGATTAATTGAAAGGAGTAGAAGGCTCCAAAGATGACCAAACATTAGAATGGGAAGCATAACTCGTTTGAAGCATGACTTTGTCTTTCACATCTAGAATTGGTATTCAACACCAAGTATACCCCGTAAGAGATGATGAAGTCCTTATAGACTCAGAAGAAATCGAGAGTAACCCTGATCTCAAAAATTATCATATGAAGAGTCAACTTCCATGACTGGGAGACAGATGTCGTGAGAAGACTAGATCGTAGATTCAAAAACTTCTAGGAGATATGAAATCTCCTGGGAAGATTCCCTTGTTTTAGTGACAAATAAGGAAGCCAATCAGAAAGACTAGGATATGGATTCTTCTGTGAGAAGAAAAGTCAGTATTGACTTCCAATATTGATCTATACAGATCAAACATGTTGCAGATGTACAAATCCTGATGTATGTCTAGAGGATTCTCCCAACAAAAAGGAGAAGACTATGAAGAGACACTTATTGAAGAAATAGTTCCAGTATTTATGAAGACAACCAGAAAAACCATGATTCATATATAGTATGAGATGCAGGGGGAGCAATCCCCATATTTAAAACTAAGTGGCAGTTGGTGCAGTACACTAGTTGGGTCATGGAGACATGACTACAATGAAAGATAGAGCCACCTCCATGAAAGAAGAAGAGCTATCTTCAGTATCAGTTATTGAGCCACTCTCAGTTTTATATGAAACTGTTGCCATGATAGAATAAGAGGAGTTACTCCCATATTTTAGCAGCCACAGTGAGAATGAAGTAGTCATTCTTAGCCTCAGAACAGCGACAGGTAAAGAGTCCCAGATTCCAGAAGGAATAGTTGAAGAGAGAGTAGAGGACATACTCCCAGACAATGAGACAGATAGTGCCTTACAGAAAGCACATAGAGCGAGCACATGATTGTGCAGATTGAGTTGTAGATGAGCAAGTGTACCAGATTGGTACAATGTAATGAGAAAAATTGATTTGAAGATTGAATATAGAAAGACTCATGTCTACCAATTGAGGAAGGATCTATACATGCTGAAGCAAGATCCTAGAGCTTGATATTGTAGAGGATAGACAGTTTTCTAACGATCTTGGGCTTTACCAAGAGTAAAGTTGATTCTAACCTCTACTTCAAGGTTATGAATGATGAGCCGGTGATATTGTTGTTGTATGTGGATGACTTATTCTTAACTGGAGAAGAAAAAATCATCACCGAATATAAGAAGAAGCTCGCTTCAAAATTTGAGATGAAAGACCTTGGCCTAATGCATTATTTCTTAGGTCTTGAGGTATGGCAAAGCCTAGAGAGAATCTTCATTAACCAAGGGAAATATGCAGTTGAAATCCTGAAGAGACTTGATATGTTGGAGTGCAAGTCCATGAATACACCCATGGAAACAAAGCTGGAGCTTTTGGTCGACACTTCGTCAGAATTGATTAATGCCACGTTGTATAGACAGATCATTGGATTGTTGATGTATCTGACGAACACCAGACCGGATATCTATTTTTCCGTGAACACTTTGAGTCAATTTCTGGTAGAACCCAGACATGTTCACCTAGTTTATGCAAAACATGTGATGAGGTACCTTAAGGGTACATTAGATTATGGTCTCAGTTATGATGGAGATCATAATTTCACACTGAGTGGGTACACTAATTCAGATTCGGCTGGAAGTATCTTTGACAGGAAGAGCACTTTAAGATGTTGTTTCAGTTTGGGATCAACCATGATCTCATGGGAGAGTAAGAAGCAATCAAGCATTGCTCTCAGTACAACGGAAGCATAATACATTGTTGCAAGTTCTGCCAGTTGTGAAGCCATATGGCTTCATAAGTTTTTGAGTGGTCTATTCGACCTAGAGATGGAAGCAACCACGATCCTATGTGATAACCAGAGCTGCATAAAGATTACAAAGAATCTTGTATTTCATGACAAGTCGAAACACATAGAGATTCGATACCATTACATCCGTGACATGTTGCAGAGAGGAGCCATAAAGCTCCAATATGTTAGCACGAATGAACAGGTTGTCGATGTATTGACCAAGCATCTATCTCGTGTAAAGTTTGAGCACTTTCGAGATAAGATCGGTATAGTCTGAAAGGACCTCTCTCGATAGGGGGAGTAGTGTTGTGTTGATATGCCAGCCTAGTGATGTACTTCCATCTTAATTGTTGTGTCAAGATGCCAGCCTAGTGCTGTGCTTCCAGCTTAATTGTTGCGTCGAGATGCCAGCCTAGTGTTGTGCTTCCAGCTTAATTGTTGTGTCGAGATGACAACCTAGTGTTGTGCTTCCAACTTAATTGTTGTGTTGAGATGCCAACCGAGTGATGTGCTTCCAGCTTAATTGTTGTGTTGAGATGCCAACCGAGTGTTGTGTTTCCAGCTTAATTGTTGTATTGAGATTCCATCTTAATTGTTGATGCCAGCTTAATTATTGTGTTGAGATTCCAGCTTAATTGTTGATGCCAACTTAATTGTTGTGTTGTGATTCCAGCTTAATTGTTGTGATGATGTGTCAGCTTAATTGTTGTGATGTCAGGCTCATGATAATGACATGCCAACCTTGTGTTCTGATGATGTGTTAGCCTTGTCCTGTGATGATGTGCCAGCTTAAGTGTTGTGATGCCAGCCTCGTGTTGATGACATGCCAGCATCGTGCTGTGATGATGTGCCAGCCTCGTGCTGTGATAATGTGTCTCCAGCTTCATGTTGTGATGCCAGCCTCGTGTTGAAGACTCTCAGCCTAGTGTTGATGTTGATGATGCTCCAACCTTCGTGTTGTGATGTTGTTGTTGTTGATGATGCTCCAACCTTTGTGCTATGATATTGTTGCTTTTGATGTTGTATCAGCCTTGTGGTGTTATCGATGATGATGATGATGTATTAGTGTTATACTAATCCATGTTGATGCGGTTTATGATGATGATGCCACTTCAGCGTCCTACTGAAGTTGATGACGATGATGCCACTTTAGCTTCTTGCTGAAGATGAAGATGATGATTCCACTTCATGTTCTTGCTGAAGTTGATGATGATGATGCCACTTCATCTTCTTGCTGAAGATGATGATGATGATGCCACTTCAACTTCTTGATGATGATGATGATGCCACTTCATCTCCTTGTTGAAGATGATTATGATGATGATGATGTCATTTCATCTTTCATGCCAAAGACGATGATGTTACTTTAGCCTCATGTTGAAGATGATGATGATATTACCTTAGCCTCATGCTGATGAGGATGATGATTCCATTACAGCTCTCTGTTGTGAATGATGATATTGATGATGAGAAAAACTTCCGACGATTTATAGATATTCTAATCAATGTTCCAAGATGTTGTTGATGATGATACCCTCTCTCTCGCCTGATGCTATTGTAGAATACCCTTCTTGTTAAGGGGGAGTGTTGAAATATTGTAACTGCAAAGAGTATTCTGATTATTATTGATGTATTATTCATTAGATCAATCCCCTTTTGTGGATTGATCATGTCAGGTATTGTAAATGACCAAATCCCCTTTTGCGGATTGGTCAAATCCTAATTGTAATGGGCTAAATGAAAAGTCGGACCCATAATATAAAAAAGTGGTTATAACCACCCAGAATGAGAAGTCGGCCCAGCTAGTGAAAAGACACCCCAGTTCACACGTGCCATATTGTATAAATAAGAGAGGCTAGCACCTCATTTTTTCACTCACTCACTCACTTGATGATCAAAGCACCACGATGCAGGTTGGAGTTGGAGAAGAAGAGGTGCATTCTTGAGAGAAAGGACTTGTATTTGTTGACTATCTATTGGCATTATCATTATTAAAGGAATATTGTTTGCTATTGGCATTGTATTGGCTATCTATATTAAGGAATTTTTTGTTGGGTTTTCTCCCCCATGAGGGTTTCCCAGGATAAATGATGTGTCTCTTGTGATTGTGTATTTCTCAGTGATCCTATTTATGTTATGGTTATCTAATGAAATAAAAGAAACCTAATAATATCTTAAACCTTAACACCGAGAACGATCGTGCAAACGAGAGTCGAGAGTACAGAAGATTTGAAGCCTTATGCCATCATGAAAACCGTCTTAATTCTATGTCCTATGAATACCACCATGTTTGTGCGCTGCACTTCCAACCTGTTCGACAAACTAATCCACTCTAGATATACCATTATCCTCAGCACATGGGAGATGTATGAACAAAGAGACATCCCTAGGTGCCACCTTCTCATCAGATCAAATTTCGCGTTGGACAAATGGCACCCCATCCGAGGTGTTTTTGTATTTTGTTATGTAAGAAATTTGTCAGAATTTTCTCATGCAAGAAATTATGAAATGTAGTTTTGGTGGATGCAAGATTTCTCAAAAATCAGAAGCTAGCAACATTTTGCAGTAGCAGAGAACTACCTAAATTTTGTTTTGAAGCTCCGAACAATCACATGTAACTGATGTTAACTTTCATACAACCCCCTTATTAATATAATATTCTTGTTCCAATAAAAAAATAAAGTTATTATAGCATGCAAAGTGTTGAAATTCATAAGTTTTATCTAATAAGATAATGAGATATACCATGATTCATGTAATGTAATAAGAGTTATGTATAAGGAATATTGAACAACCAACATGTGTTAAGTACATCACAAGGTCGTTGCAAGGATTGAGGGTAATTAATGAAAAAATCCTATAGTTGACAAGGACTACAATCAACAATCTAGTGTAAGTGAAAATGAGTAGTAAGTCACACTCACTTATTCACTTTGATGAAGTTTTGTATTTCATTTACAAGGTTACACTATTTCATTACCAATGCTTTAATTGTTAGACCCAAAGCTAAAATCATTGGGCATTGGGAGCATAAGAAGAAATATTGGGTATGAAATCTTTGTTGTTGTGTTTATATTTTTGCCATTTGTAAGTGTGTATTTGTTTGCCTTGTGAAATCTATTTTCTTATTATGTAAAGTCAATGTCTCACCATTATTATTAGTCCCTGACTTTCGGGCTGAGGGACTATTAGTAATCGGTTTTCTAATCTATTCACGCAAATCAATGAAAACAAAGCATTTTATACAAAGTTTCCATCGATCCATACTTTTTTCTACCTCAAATTTCATATTTTATCCTAAGCTTTTGTTTTGAGGTCTTATTTGGCCTCATAATGAGGTAGACTTAGGATAAATTTTAATGGTTTTCAAATTATTCAAGGTGGAATAAACTAATGCTATCTCCGGGTTGACATTAGTTCTTAAACATTAAATGTGTGTTTCTCGGTCGATGCTTTCTCCAAGGTTTTTCCATATTTCAAACATAGCCTCCTGAACTGCCACCTACACGCAATTTGTATGCAAATATCTTTGTTGTCATTTCCAAGGACGCTCTTTTCTTTCTTTTCTGTGATTTCCAAAGACCTCTTTCCTTTCTTTCTGTGATTTTCGAAGATCTCTTTCTTTCCCCTCGGTGATGGAGGGTACCACTCATCCTCTGTGAATTAATTCTCATAGATCTTGTAGATAATTCAATATGATACAATATGTTAGATCATATATATGCTTTCTTGTTTTCTTTCTAGATTTCCTTCTATTTGTGAAACCATAAGGAAACTGTGATGGCGCAGCATCTGCAGTCCCAAACAATTCCTCTGAAATACATGAAAGATTATGTGAGCTTCTCTACAACTTTCACTCTCAAAAAGACAATGAATAACAAGACATTTAAGCCAGGGAAGTTATTTCGACCTCAAATCATGTTGCTTTAGTTGTTTACCTGTAACAACCCAAATTGATTAATTTTTACACAATTTTTAAATTTGAATTTAATTAATAATTAAAATATAGTAAATGAGTCTTTATTATTTTATTATTAAAAGTGGGTGAAGTAATTAATGGGGGGATAAGGTTGTTGGGGGAATTAATGAGGGGGACTTGAGAGAGGAGGGGAGGACTTGGAAGAGGATCTCATTTTTATTTTGATTTGAGAATTTATGAAAGATGGAGGAGGAGGAGAATGAGAAAATTGGAAGAATTGTTTTGGGGAACTCTCACATGGCATTGATGTTGCTAGGAATTTTGGGCTCGAGGGCCAGGAAACCACAAGGATTCCTGGAGCTAGGGAGTCGGAGAGGTTGTTCCTAGTTGGCTGGGAGGTTAATATTAATTCTGGGCAAGAATAAGAACATGATCAGACAAAAAAGAGACTAGATAACCAACCTAAAGGTGGAGGTATGTATTATGATGTTTTTATCATTATTCTACTTATTATGTTGGTATCATTATTATGTTGTTAATGTTTATTATTGGTTTATTCCAAGTATGAGAAAATGAATGAAAGAAATTCTAAACTAAATTTCAGTCATTGCAACGGGATATTGTTGAAAATATTTATTTATTTTGAATCCTGAAACAGGTAGGCTTTACATTACCTGGTAATGTCAAAAAAATTCAAATTATATACTCACTATATTAAATTTATACAACATTATAGATTGATGGTAAAATGAGAAGGTGGATGGTTGTAGAGATCTCTTACTAGAGAGAGACGTTGAAGATGCCCCTTCATTGGTTTTCATGCAGGCATTCGACAGTGAGTTTTCCATCTCTGGTGAGTCACCCATCTCCCTTTCATAGAACATGTTTGCTACATCGGTTCCTTCACTTGCTATTGCTCTCCTTGCTTGATATTATAAGTGTTTTTCATTATAATGTTGTGACATTGTATGCACTATGCATTATCAATGTCTTAGTAGACATGCTAACAATGAGGGAGTACCAAGACACATTTTCTTTGAATGTGCAAAGGCGAGCATGGCATCTAGAGCCAAACAAATGTCCTAGATGTGGTAGGTTTTCCTACCTACTCCTACAAATTTGATTACAAAGCTCAGTGGTAGAATTCATTGGTGTGCTAGGGTATTCCAACAGTAAATTAATAATGTCACGTAATATCTAGCACTCACAGAAACCTAATTACCTATATATAGTAGACTAGTCATGTCATTATTATTCTGCATGTTAGAAATGTATTGATATCATTGCTTTAACTAGAATGCTTGGAGGAACTTATTGGCAAATTTGTTTGGAAACAATTAAGGCACTAATTTGGAAAAAATGGCCTTGATGTTGCTCTCTCTTCAAATGTGCAATTGATAGTAGATGATTCATCCTTACAAGGTTTGTGCTCATGTTCCTTTTGTCTTTGTTTGTTTTCTTATAAGTTAATGAGCATTTAAAAATCCTTTCATATTAATTTCATTGTTTATTTTTTGTGGGAGTATAAACGAAAGGCATGAAGTAGAGGTAACGTTTTTGGTTTATCCACCTTTAGAATATGTAGCAACACTAAGAGCGAAGGAGAAGGCATCGATGTAAGCACTTCATAGATGAACCTAGTTTGCTATAATTGAACCCTAATTAGCAGAGAATGGTACAATAGTTATATCATGTCCCCAAATTGACAAAATTGATGGTTTATTACTATTGTTGCAAGCACGCCTCATGGAGATAGAACAATAGTATGGGATCATCTAGGATTGTAGGAATTAAGAGGACATGCATAAATTTTCGATGATCTTAGTGTGTAAATGTGTTTCACATCTAGATATTAATTTTTCGCAATAGAGATACCAGAGAAACAGATTTATTGATTGTGTTGTATTCATTATCCTTGCAAGAGATAAAAGAAAAGGATGTGACCTATGGGGCATCCGAAGAAAAGTGGCTTGCTTCGCTTTTACTTATCTCCCTCCAAGTAGGACATCTGTAATTCATCCTTCAGGTACAATTTAGTTCTTACAACCAAATACAATATACACGAGGTGATCTTTCGAGTTATATGATTGCATTACAATTTGTCTATCTCCATCTGTAACTCACTCGCTCGGTTTCTTGAAACAACAAGAATCAAAATCATGAAGAAGAGCTATTGTTGGGTATATGATGGTTATTAGTGTGTACGGGTTATTTTTTATTGGAGCTAGGGCGTACTGGTTTTTCATTTTAGTTCCCTGAGCTAACCTATTGAACTTGGGATATAAACATTAAGATTTGTAAATGTGTGAAAGAATATAAACATGGGCCACATGTTTCAAATCATGAGCCATTTGGTTGCCATGCATCCTAAACAACATTCCCATAGTCTGGCATTTGTTAGATGATTAAATACATGCAGTGGGGTCCACTGGATTTTTTTATTTTTTTATTTTTTCACCATGTGAAGCTACAAGACTTTTATGTGATTCCTTGTCTCATCATTGGAAAAGAGGAAAGATGAGCCTTTTACTTCCAAAATCGAGAGAAATTTGGGATCTGCGCCTTTTTTACTGTGTTTACACAAGGATATGTGCATCCTCCACCTGCATTGCAGTACAACCCATAAATGATTTCTTTTTGGGAACTGAAATAAATCTCCCAATCACTTATTTCTTTTGGAAATTTTGGCAATTTGGATATCATTTTCAAAAAGAAAATTCTCATTGATCACATAAAATAATACCTTCCTACAAAATTTCTAATGAATTTAGAACACCATTTCAATTAATTTTGTGCAATTTAATCCTTATCGAAATAACCTAAACTACCTTGCCGACAAAATTTCTAATAAATTTAGAAAATAATTTCAATTAAATTTGTGTGAGTATTGACTTAATCCTTATAGAATAACCTAAACTACTATGCGATATTATTATTATTATTAGTTTGAATCCAAAACGATGAGCGGTGGGCTGTTAAAATATTCCTCTTTTTCAGGACTCTACCAACATCCATTGCACCTTCCTTCAATACTATTTCCTCTATTGAAATGTAGAACAAGAACATAAACAAACTTGCAGTCTTCATGGCTCGTTTTCGATAAAAATACTTCCAAGTATTAAAAATTTACTGCAGGTGCCTATCATATCAATTGGTCAATGAAAGAAAAAAAGTCTCCGCTCTGAGCTAGCCGCTCTGCGCCCCCGAGCTTCCTCTTGCGGCCTCCCTGCCTGGCAGCCCCTGTTGCTAGGCCTCCTCGATCTCGGCCTCCTCAGGGTCGCCTCCTATCCGGCCTCTGGGCCCCCCCCCACTTTTATAGCTGAGCAACCGGCCCCTGTTGTGTCTGGGACTGTGCTGTGACCAGACATGCCGCCCCCAGGGGACCCGGAGTCACTGGACCCTCCCCTGCCCCCTCCACCGGAAGTGATAGCGTTCAAAGTAATGATAGACTCGAATTCTAAGCGTCAGCCCTCAGCCAATCAGCAGAAGTTTGTCAAGAGGTTGGATTCCATACCATCGGTAGCGCTCCCTGAAGAAGAAACCTGCAAAGCAACTCTAAATCTTGCTGAGAAAGGTCTCATAGGCCAATTCACGGGCCTCTGGCCCTCGCCTAAGTCGGTAGAGGAGTGGACTCAAAGGAACTGGAAGCCGTTAACCAAAGAAGGAATCAAGAGCTACTTTGTAGGTAAAGGTTTCTTTGTCTTCGTCTTTGAAAATGCAGAGGACAGAAGCCTAATCTTCATAAACGGACCTTATTTCATGGGCCCCCAAGGATTATATCTCAACAAATGGTCGCCAGAGTTTGACCCAGCTCAGGATGTCCCATCTGTTGTTCTGGTGTGGGTGCGGCTTCCCCATCTCCCCCTTCACTGCTGGAATCTGAAGTCTCTCCAGGTTATCGGAAACGGATTAGGAAAATATATAGATCATGCTGCAAGAAAAGATCAATATTCATGCGCACGCATCTGTGTCGAAGTCGATCTAGAGGAGGGCCTACCGGAAGCCATTAAACTAACAGTCGCAGGATGGACGCACGTTCAAGAGTTGGATTATGAACAGCTCCCATTCAAATGTAGGCACTGCCATGGCTACGGGCATTTCGCCAAGCACTGCAAGAAAAAGGTTGAAGAACAGTGAGACAACCAGAATCGAGAGCAATGGACCCTAATTCAAAAAACCAACAATCAAAAAAAAAGCAAAGGAAAAGGCATGTCGAAAGAGGTACCAAGCAGCTCCAATCCCACCCAAGAAAAGAGCTCGAATAATAAAGAATCCAGACAGATCAAGCCAACCACAACAGCTCCTGAAATCTTGGATCAAAGTGCACCTCCTAACTCTAACAAAGAAAATGAGGAAATGGCTCACCTGGAAGCCCCCCAAGGAAGCCCTTCCAATCCCTCATACGCAAATGTTATAAGGAAAAAACCAGCTGAAAGCTCCGACTCCTCGGAGGAGGAAAATTATGAGCAGCCCACAAGAAAAGTCGGCAGGAAATCTCGCAGAGAAGCAAGGGAAGAGGAGGCGGAAAGGCTCAAAACCCAAGGAAGCCAACCCACAATTGAGATGTCAATTGGGAGAAACTCCAGAAACAGGCCCCCCAAGGGAGGCTCCCACCCCACTCCTGGTAAATAATGTGTCTCGTCTCTTGGAATTGCAGAGGTTTGGGTAACCCCATGAAAGCAAAAGCAGTTAAGTACTTGCTCAAAATAGAACCCTCAGACATTCTCATGATCCAAGAGACTAAGATAGAAGGGAAAGCCCTCCTAGACATCAGCAAAAAGAAATGGAAGAAAAGCGCAGGAATAGCAGTCAGCTCAAGAGGCTCATCCGGAGGGCTCGCAACTCTATGGACAGAAGAGCTCTTTCAGCTGACCAAATCCCACGAAACTCAACACTGGATCTTTACGGAGCTAACACATTGTTCAAGTAAGATGACCATATCCCTCTTTAATCTTTATGTACCTGTCCTGTATTCTGAAAAGAGGGATTGTTGGAGCACCCTTATTAAATTCTTAGAGCAGCACTCCCCTAGTAATATCATTCTTGCTGGGGATTTAAACATTGTCTTGAAATCCAAAGAAAAAAGGGGAGGAATCGATAGCAGAGACACCATGCTCCCCATGGTTGAAGACCTCATACAGCAATGGGATCTTCTTGACTTCAGCCTGGTCAAAGGGCTCTACACATGGTCCAACAACAGAGTGGGAGAGGAACATATATCAGCCCGTTTGGACCGATTTCTTGTCCAAGACACTCTGATGATGAACAAGAAAATAATCATCACCAAAATTTTACCGAAATTGACCTCTGATCACAAACCAGTTCAGCTCATTCTGGAAGATGAAGAAGATCTTGGTCCAATCCCTTTCCGATTCAGCCCTCTTTGGATTGAAAGGGACGGATTCACTGTCACAGTGAAAGCAGCATGGGGCAAATCCTTCTCAGGGTCCTCCAGCTATGTATGGGAACAAAAGCTCAAAGCCACAAAGCAAGCCCTGAAGAGTTGGATAAAGAATCCAACTCCAAACCCAACCAGTCAAAGAAAAGAAAATGTTCAGTCTTTAGAGGTGCTGCAAGCCGAAATGGAAACCAGAGATATCACTCCAACGTTGCTCAACGAAGAAGTAAAAACA
>SNQJ01S0036941.1:41074-53266 GCA_010110895.2 Picea sitchensis
GAATCACGCTCTGTTTGCCGATGACTCCCTCCTCTTGGGAGGCGCTTCTGTTAGAATAGCCAAGGAATTTGACTCAGTCCTAAATTGCTATTGCAGGGCCTCTGGTGCCTCAATCAATGAAAGAAAAAGTGCAATTTATGGCTGGAACATTGGCCAGCAAGAGCTTACAGGTATCTCCAACACCCTTGGTTTCATTGGCCATGCCCACTGGGATAAGATTAACTACCTCGGCCTTCCCATCATTAATTGTTGCAATAAGAGGTCGCTGTGGACAGAAATTATTAGCAAAATAAAAACAAAAATCTCTGCATGGGGAGGCCATTGGCTCACCAAGGGAGGTAAGGTCATCCTGATCAAGGCGGTGTTATCTGCGCTCCCAATTTATCAAGCAGCCTTCCTTCTCGCCCCAAAAAGTGTGACAGATCAAATCTCCAAGCTGCTCCGCGATTTCCTTTGGCAGGGGGGGAAAGGGAATCATCATAAATTCCACCTGGTTAAATGGGACACGGTCAAACGCTTTTCTTCAGAGGGAGGCTTGCAAATTCGGGATCCAGCTTTAGTAAACCAGGCGTTGGGAGGCAAAATCATGTGGAAACTCTTCAACAATCCCAAGCATCCTGTCAGCGATTTGTTGAAGTCGAAGTATGCCCCTAAAGTCCTGCCCAGAGATCTGCAAGAAATCCAAACACGCCAGAGCACGCAGGTATGGCGATTATGCATTAAAAGTTTAAATTTCTTCAAGGGAAAGGCGTACAGGATCCCAGGCAATGGAAAGCACACTAATCTGTGGCACGATCGCATAATGGATCGAGAACCCCTCGAAGACAATGATGAAATCGCAGATTTGAAAGACTGGCTGGAACGTGCAGGGGTAAATAGCGTCTATGAATTATCCAATTGGGACAGTCATGATGATTGGAAAGGGTGGGACTTCTTTGGAGTTCCAGAGCGCTTAAATCAGCAAAAATGCATTTTAGAAGAGTTGTTGGAAGAAGCGGCCCCAGTGAACAGGAAAATGAAAGATAGCTGGGGGTGGGGGAAATCTGGAAGCTACACAACAACAGAAGCCTACAACGCTCTTCAGCCAATCAGGAATAGCAGCAAACCCTCGGAATTCTGGAGGAAAGTTTGGGATCCGCTAGCATTACCCAAGGTAAATTTCTTCTTTTGGACTCTAGTTCACAACAAGTTATTAACGGGAGACAATCTGGAAAAAAAAAGCATAGCTGGGCCGCATAGATGTGAGCTGTGAAGAAGCACCTCAGAAACAGCTAAGCATCTCTTCATGGACTGCAACTTTGCCAAAGAAGTTTGGAGTCTCATTCTTCACGATTTAAAATCTTCAATCCCTCAGTTTCATTCTGTAGCAGACCTATTTGATGCTATTCAAAAAAAATCCCCAGCAAATCATTTTGGAGGAAAGTCTGGAATGCCATCCCCAAATATGTTTGCTGGCAGATTTGGCTGACCCGGAATGACCTGATTTTCAATGAAAAGCAGCAAGCCCCATTTTTTACAGCAGCAAAGGCCAAATCCCTCCTCCTAGAAGCAGATCAACATCAGTATTCTTCAGATTGTGCTTTGCTGCTCCCTGAAGAAGAGAGATGGTTGGGCCCCCTTTCTCCCCACCCTCGAAAGCAGTTATCTGCCCCTCAAACAGTGAACCCGGCATGGAGAAAAAGAGACTCCGAAGCTACCATCCATGAATGGTGGAGAAAACAAAAAATTACCACGATCTTCTTCGACAGAGCCTCCAAAGGTAATCCTGGGACATCAGGAGCAGGAGGAGTCATCTATGCTTCGGACGATTCAAGAAGGGACAGTTTTTGTTGGGGCATCGGGCAGAAAACCAACAATCAAGCAGAGATCCAAGCCCTGCTCAAAGCTTGCCAAATAGCCAGAGACAGAGGATATAAAGAATTCCAAGCTATTGGAGACTCAGAGATTCTAATAAAAAATTTAAACACGGATAAACTGTTCACCAACGCAAGTCTCAACAAAACTCTGAATAGACTAAAGAGAATCCTGCTCGACTTTGACTCCTACTAATTCTTCCACATCCTCAGAAACTCGAACAGTGAAGCAAATCTATTGGCGAACAAAGGATGCACTCTTGGGAAAGGGCAGCTTCTCCTAAATGATGAAAGTTCATTCCATCCTTGTAACTCATGAGTAACCTGCGCCTCGTAATAGTAAAAGAAACAGAAACAGAGGCTTTGTAATGTAGTTGCCATAGCGCATGTCCAATCTCTTTCTCAATAAATAAAACATAACCGTTTCAGTTAAAAAAAAAAATTGGTCAATGAAATGTAATGTAATGAGGAGTCTAGTATGTTGATCTGTTATTGAAGACAGAACAAGAAACCTCCAAATCCCACTAGGAATACAATAAACGAACAAAATTAATTCCCTTATATCTGGTTGTTTTCCACTGCTCATAAGTCCACTTACTAGTTTAGTTTTGTTATTATTGTTGTCAAGGTTTATATAAATTTATCTTCATAATTAATTTAGTAATAAGTAATCTCCTTCAAATGGATATTTATTCTCTGTAGTCTATCTATGCCGATAAAAAGACTACTTGATTCTTCCCAATATTAATATATATAATATATCCAATCCTCCAGTCGATTTGATTCTTCCAAGAGATTGATTCTTCCAAGTCTTAATAGATATAATATATCTCAATCATCAATCCAAATGATCAATGATTAATCTAAAAAGAAATCCATGGTTGAGTTAGACATAGAGTTATAAGCACATATGCATTTCCCTTGTCGTGAAAAGAGCTACGTGCATTTCCCTTGTTGTGAAAAGAGCTACGTGCAGTCGCAACTCCATGTTTTAAACTGTCATCGTTCTTTCACATGCCCATGGAGTTCGCTAAAATGTGCAAAACGACAGATGCACCTCCATGCACATAAATTCAGTGTTATAATCATATGCATCTAGCTATGATGCTATCTTGTCTTCTTTAATTATTAGTGTAAAGGAATGGAAATTGTGGAATATCTTTAATTATGTATCATGCAATTATGGAATGTATATTGTGACATTATTTTTAATATGAGTCATGCAATTGTGGATGTCATTTCTTTATCCATCAATGAGTTCTCAATGCCATTCTATTATGATAGCATTGTGATTAACATTTCAGGCAATGGAATGTAGGGAGTTTGTGGTTTATGCAATGGGGGAACAATGGGCTTTATGGTTATTTGGTGTTTAACAAGGCACCCTAGGTTTGATAATATTAGTTTAACATTCTATAAATTTATATAAATGTTGAAGTGTAGTGAAAATAATTGACCATCATGAATCTTGTTTTTAAAGGACAAAGATGAATGTCAAATTCCAGCACTAAGTAGTTGTATATACTAAATCCAACAACCACACATTTTTATAAACATATAAATATTTGCATTTAGAAAAGAAAAATGTTCTATAATTTTAGGTGACCAAGTTACAATGTCATGCGTATTACTTCTATGCAAATAATATTAACTAATGATTGTCTCTAATGGCACAACGGATGGCATAAAAATGTAATATGTATTATGTGGAATTGAAATCTACTACATTATGTGGCCATTATATGGCTTTATATGCTTACTATTTCCCTAAAAGTGATGTTCTAATACTTTCCACCACTACAAATTTGCAAGAATACCAGAATGCCTTGAAGCCACTTAGCCAAAGTTTAGAGTCTCTATTGAATATTTCATTACAAGTGGTCGAAGAAGCTCAACCTCCTACATCTCTGATTTCAAGCTTGGAATATGCCTTGATTCAATGGGTTCATGTTTTAAATCTATATTTATAATATTTACTTAGATTGCATTATAGACAAGAATCTAGCCTTATCATTTTCACGATTATTTGTTGTTTTTCTTAAATTTAAAGCAATACCAACTTTGCAAGAGATGACGTTGTAAAAAAGATATACAATGCCCTAATTGACAAATTTTATAATAAAATGAACGAACAAATTTTATAAATTGTCATATTTTATACACAAATACATCTTCATCATCAATCTAACAAGAAAAATCAAAAGGAACCATGACTATATGCTTTCCCGTAGAGGGAAACCAGACCAAAATTTAATGTTAAACTTAACACCTAAAATGTCCTAGAACAACTGAAAAACTAAAAGTCTAGATAACCAACAAACTAGATAAACATAGAATAGAAGTCTAATATTATGAACTATAGAAGACTCAACTAGAGCTTGACTATAAAAACTACAGATCAAATAATAAGCCATCAGAAGGGGGCACCCGAGAAGCCACTAGGCCAAAACTTGTCATAGGTCCTACAGCCGAAGAAGACCCAGTATGCAGATGACCACCCAAAGGAAGTGAGAAAGATCCCCCATGGTGTTTAACCAACCAAGACACCATCATCATGAGCAAGTTGTTATGCTCCTCCAGTGACTCCATCCTCTACTTAAGCTACCTGAAATCTTGGTCCTTCTAAAGCATTCCCAATGTAACCAGTCTTGGTTTTCCAATAGAGTTCCAGTGTTCTGTAGAATTTAGAATCACTGGTTCTGGTGCAACCCAGGTCAGGAATGATGCCACCCACTTGTTCTCCCACTTCCTCATCCTCCTTATAAGCTTGAAGCATCCTTACTTCTTCTTCAAGAGCTAGCATGGTGGATTTATCATCCGACATGACAAATTGATGATAAAAATATGCGGCCTCAACAACAGCGTTGGCCTTGCGCGTTTGATGGGCGGGGAATTCCTGGAGCATCCTCCACGAGGAGCCATGGGAAAGGGAGGGAGGGGAGGAGAAGCAAGACAAATAGAAACATAATCAGATTTCTCATCTATAATTAACACATACTAGAGAACAAACGTATAAAAAAAAATTGGGAGCAGTGAAGGACGAAGACCCCTCCTAAAAACTTAACCTTTCGGGAGCCATTATGCAAACAAGAGTTGAGAGTAAAAAAGCTCCAAATCCTTATGCCATCCTGAAAACCATCATAATTATGTGTCCTATGAAGAACATGTCTGTGGGCTCCACTTCCAACCCGTCTGACAAATTGATCCTCTCCAGATCTACCATTATCCTCGACACATGGGAGATGTATGAAAAAAGAGACATCCCAATCGCCACCTTCTCATTAGATCGAATTTCGCGTCGAACAGATGGCACCCCATCTAGGGTGTTTTTATATTTTGTTATGTAAGAAATTTGTCAAAATTTTCTCATGCAAGAAATTCTGAAATGTAGTTTTGATGGACGCAACTTTCTCAAAAATCAGAAGCTAGCAACATTTTGTAGTAGCAAAGCACTGCCTAAATTTTGTTTTAAAGCTCCGAACAATCACATTTAACTGATGTTAACTTTCCTACAACCCCCTTATTAATATAATATTCTTGTTCCAATAAAAAAAAAAAAGTTATTAAAGCATACAAAGTGCTGAAATTCAGATGTTTTATCTAATAAGCTAATGAGATATACCATGATTCATGTAGGGTAATAAGAATCGTGTATGAGGCAAATTGAACAACCAACATGTGTTAAGTACATCACAAGGTCATTGCAAGGATTAAGGATAATTAATGAAAAAAACCTCTCGTCAAAGAGGACCACAATCAACAATCTACAAAATCTAGTGTAAGTGGAGATGAGTAGTAAGTCACACTCTCTTATTCACTTTGATGAGGTTTTGTATTTCATTTACAAGGTTACACTATTTCATTACCAATGCTTTAATTGTTAGACCCAAAGCTAAAAACATTGGGCATTGGGAGCATAAGAAGAAATAGTGGGCATAAAATTTTTGTTGTTGTGTTTAGATTTTTGCCATTTGTAAGCGTGTATTTGTTTGCCTCGTGAAATTTATTTTCTTATTATGTAAAGTCAACGTATCACCATTATTATTAGTGTAAAGGAATGGAAATTGTGGCATCTCTTTAATTATGTATCATGCAATTGTGAAATGTATATTGTGACATTACTTTTAATATGAGTCATGCAATTGTGGATGCCATTTCTTTATTCACCAATGAGTTCTCAATGCCATTTTATTATGATAACATTGTGATTAATGTTTGAGGAAATTGGATGTAGGCAGTTTGTGGTTTATGCAATGGGAAACAATGGGCTTTATGGTTATTTGGTTTCAAACAAGGCATCCTAGGTTTGATAATATTAATTTAACATCCTATAAATTTATATAAATGTTGAAGTGTTGTGAAAATAATTGACCATCATAAATTTTGTTTTTAAAGGACAAAGGTGAATGTCAAATTCCAACACTTAGTATTTGTATATTCTAAATCCAACAACCACACATTTAATAAACATATAAATATTTGCATTTAGAAAAGAAAAATGTTCTATATTTTTGGGTGACCAAGTTACAATGTCATACATATTACTTCTATGCAAATAATATTAACTAATGATTACCTATAATGGCACAAAGGATGCCATAAAAATGTAATATGTATTATGTGGAATTGAAATATATTACATTATGTGGCCATTATATGGATTTAAATGCTTACTATTGCCCTAAAAGTGATGGTCTGATACTTTCCACCACTACAAATTTGCAAGAGTGCCAAAATGACTTGAATCCACTTAGCCAAAGTTTAGAGTTTCTATTGAATATTTCATTACAAGTGGTCGAAGAAGCTCAACCTCCTACATTTCTGATTTCAAAGCTTGGAATATACCAATGGGTTCATGTTTCAAATCCATATTTATAATATTTATTTAGATTGCATTATAGACAAGAATCTAGCCTTATCATTTGCATGATTCTTTGTTGTTTTTCTTAAATTTGAAGCAATACCAACTTTGCAAGAGATATGTTGTAAAAAAAATATACAATGCCCTAATTACAAATTTTATAATAAAATAAACAACCACCAAAATCAATATATGAACTACTACAAATAATTATTCTACTGCAAATAAAATGTCATACACGATTGCAAGAACTGATAGAGATCCAAATAATCTCACCTAAACTTAAGTGCTACTATATAAATCCATAAACATCTAAATATATTTTTTAGATCCATAAACATCTAAACATCTATATAGATCCATAAACATCTAAGTGCTCAAAAGCCTACTTGATTGCTCAAATAATTCCTTATTACATATTTCTGATTTCATCGGATAAAAAATAAAAAATAAAAACGTATTGATCCAAATAGCCTTTAGCATCATGAGAAATTAGAAGTGAGATTCCATGGCTTCCCTTTCCTTCCCATCCCAAAATTTGTAAAAATCAAAGGAACATGGGTGCAAAGACAAGGCCTTTCTGGTTGAGATATTTGTACACAAGTTTGAAAGAGAACCCATTGGAAAGCCTGAAAAGAACTTTGAATGTCTTGCAGAAGAGGGCTAAGAACAACATTATCCACCATAGTTTTCTTGCTAGCCCAATCAATTACAATTTTAGAATCTCCCATAAACATCTAAGTGCTCAAAAGCCTACTTGATTGCTCAAATAATTCCTTATTACATATTTCTGATTTCATCGGATCAAAAAATAAAAAATAAAAACGTATTGATCCAAATAGCCTTTAGCATCATGAGAAATTAGAAGTGAGATTCCATGGCTTCCCTTTCCTTCCCATCCCAAAATTTGTAAAAATCAAAGGAACATGGGTGCAAAGACAAGGCCTTTCTGGTTGAGATATTTGTACACAAGTTTGAAAGAGAACCCATTGGAAAGCCTGAAAAGAACTTTGAATGTCTTGCAGAAGAGGGCTAAGAACAACATTATCCACCATAGTTTTCTTGCTAGCCCAATCAATTACAATTTTAGAATCTCCCATAAACATCTAAGTGCTCAAAAGCCTACTTGATTGCTCAAATAATTCCTTATTACATATTTCTGATTTCATCGGATCAAAAAATAAAAAATAAAAACGTATTGATCCAAATAGCCTTTAGCATCATGAGAAATTAGAAGTGAGATTCCATGGCTTCCCTTTCCTTCCCATCCCAAAATTTGTAAAAATCAAAGGAACATGGGTGCAAAGACAAGGCCTTTCTGGTTGAGATATTTGTACACAAGTTTGAAAGAGAACCCATTGGAAAGCCTGAAAAGAACTTTGAATGTCTTGCAGAAGAGGGCTAAGAACAACATTATCCACCATAGTTTTCTTGCTAGCCCAATCAATTACAATTTTAGAATCTCCCATAAACTATAATTTGATGATGCCTTTCTTGATTGCGAAATGAAGAAGAGACCATAGAGTGGAAAATTCAGCTTTGATATTTGCACCCCTTCCTGGAGCATAATGAATGTGAAAAAAGTGTGATTGGCTCAAGAATAGCACCACCTCTACTCCACATATGGGCGGATTACCTTGACTCGCACTATCAAAGAAGCCCCACGTAACTTCAAAATCCATGTATGGCATAATCAGAGCTCTGAGTTTTGTTTGTTTTGGTTCCATCTTGTATTCCATGGAGAGTTTTTCAACCATTCCCGCAGTTACATCTGGGGAATTTCCTTGTCCTAAAAGATACTCGTATTTTGGGCCCACCAAATGGCATAGACCATGAAACAAGGGAATGAACCATAAGCTTTAACCGATGTGTCTTGCTCCTAGCTAAGCACAAAGCCCACCAAGTTTGGCTTGTTCCATACCATATTTGGAGATAAGGTAGGTGCAACCAGTGTTCAAACATGCATTGCATAAGGACAAGATACAAACAAATGAGAGACTGATTCAACATTAGCTTTACAAAGTGTGCATTTGCATTTGTTAGGTCCTGACCATCCCCACTTAATTCCATTATCCAATGTTAAGAGTTGGTTGTTGAGGGCTATCCATATCACAATCTTACATTTTTGGGGGCCATGTGATTTCTAGATGTTCTCCCACCACCATTCGTTTTCTTTCGTGAACCCAGATTCTATCTAGACACTATACCCTAGTTTAGCAGTAAATTCTCCAATGATAGGATTTTTAGACCAGCATAATGAGTCCTCCTCATAAAAAAGCCTAGTAAAATTGGAAAAAAGATTCCCAACATACTTTCTCCATTCCTGGGCTTTGATTCCACTCACGCCTAGATCAGAAATAGATTTTCATCCACTTCTGCCCCATTCCTGTGGGGATTGCGCTTTGGGATCCGCCAAGGTGAAGATTCTTGAAATATGAAGGGATTGGATAAGGTTTTTCGAGAGGAAAAAATCATCCCCTGTCCCCAACCAAGGATCCTCCCCAATCCTTACTTTTCTCGCATTTCCCACCTTCCACACTATCCAAAATCCAATTTGTGGAAAGGAATCTACTAAATCCTTCCAAACAATTGAGCCATTTTTTGAATATTTTTTAGGGACCACGTACCACTCTTCCATTGATAAATTGTCAACATATTTCGATCTCATTACCCTATCCCATAAAGATTATTTGTGAGTGAGTCTCCATAAGCTTCCGCAGCTAAGGGCTAACTGAATAAATAGATATTTTTAAGGCCCCCTCCACCAAGCTTCTTTGGAATTTCAATTTTTGACCATTTTACCAATGGTATTCCTCCCTTCGAACTTCTTCCCGACCAAAGAAATTGAAAGCTCTTTTTCATTATTTTTGTAAGAATGCACTTTGGCACTTTAACAATGGATATCCAATATACTGGGATACTTTCCAGTACTATTTTCACAATGACTAAGTGCCCTCCTCTAGATAACAATATGTTTACCCACAAATAAATTTGTTCCTCCACCTTATTGTAAATCCATATTCGGACGACAAATTTGTAAGAATTTGGCTTAAGGAAAAAGCCGAGATACTTAAAGCCAACATTAAGATCCTTTCGGAGAAATGGAAGATAGCTATCTATATGGGATTCCACATTTTCTGAAATAAGATTAGATAGTAGACATGATTTAGAGAAATTAATTTCCATACAAGTTGCTTTGCAGTATAAATCTAGAATTCATTTAAGAGCCCAAATTTCTTAAAGAGACCCTGCACCAAAAAGTAATACATCATCCACAAAGAGGAGAAGAGAGATGATTTCAAACTGGGAGATCCTGACTCCTTCCAAATCCCCTTTGGCTTCAACATCTGCTATGAATTTACTCAGACCCTCTATCATGAATAAAAAGAGGAAAGGCGATAAAGGATAACCTTCTCTTCATCCCCAAGTTGCCCGAAAGAAATTTGAGGGAGAGCCATTTATTAAAACCGCAAAAGATATGGACTGTATACATCCCATTATCCAGTTGACTAAGTTTAGATTCATTCCCATCTAAATAAGAATTATATGCAGAAAATCCCAGTTGAGTCTATCATATGCTTTAGATAAATTAAGCTTAAGGGCAAGAGCCTCAAGCTTGAATTGCTTGATAGAGTGCAACGCTTCATGGGCTAAGGCCATTGCATCATGAATCTAGTGTTTCTTAAGGAAACCGAATTTCTCTTGAGAGGTTAGCTCACTTAAAATTGGTTTTAATATTTGGGCTATCAATTTTGATATCACTTTGAAATCACATTAGAAACAACCTCTTCTTCCCTTCTGAAAGTTTCTCCATGTTAAGACATTCTTAATCGACTATACATCGACCATATTATTATTCGTAAAAAATGAATTAAAAAAGCCTCCCAACAGGTCCTATCTAGGATGGGGACCCCACACTTCAAGCATCAAGAGAGTTAAATTAAAGTCTCTGCCTATAAGGGTGTGAACATCTGTAAAATACGCTAAGTTCGTCAAAGACTCCCAATAGGGCCTTCGATCCAAATATGAGCCATACACATTTACAACCTTTAGGCATATGCCCGTCTCTTTAACTTCCAAATCTACCAAAATAGCTGACTTTAATGATGATGTAGGGATAGCCTCATGTTGATATTATGGTAGCTTTGGGAGGTATCAATCTCCATTGTGATCCTTTGACGAGATTAGAATATTCCAAAAGCAAGAAAATAAGTGAATGTAACCCTAGAAGAGATGTCGGCTGAGAGAGATAATTAATATGAATTAAGTAGTACCCAGAATGAGAAGTCGACCTAGGTAGCCTACCAGAGCCAATATAAATATAGGGTGCCAGTTCTCATTTTACAAACAGCTCTCAGAATTACAGAGAGTCACTTGTGCACACTGCAGTCTGGCAGTCTTGTGCGGAAGTTCTGGGGAAGTTGCCTCCGCCAGTTCTAAAGCTTATTGCTTCTATCTTTTGGGTTGGGCTCTCTGATCAGATTTAGTTACTTCTTGCTTGGTGCATTAGCCTTGCTTGGCTATTGGATTAGCCTTTCTTGGCTATTGGATTTCTACCAGGATTCTTCTCTCTGTCAAGGTCAAGGTGCTCGGAGGGTGGCTTTGGCCTATGGTTGGGTGACAATAGTGATATTGTCTATGGTAAAACAGGCACATTCTAAAAGGTTATGGGCCCACACATCCTTCATTTAGTCTAACCGTTGGAAGGAAGCATAGCCATTAGGATACTAAGATCGTTGAAGAATTGTCGCTAGGGTTTACTAGCAGAAGCAGCTTCCAAGACACTGTCGTTAGGGTTACTAGCAGGAGCAGTTGCAGAAACCCTAAAACCCCGATCCAGCACCTTGTGATGTAACATCTTGCTCAAGAAGAAGGTATTCAAGTGTGCCTTAGTCCAACGCACCTCTTCGCACTCTCAGAAGGTAGAAACATCAAAATTGAAGTTTTGGATCAAGGCATGACCGACCAGTCAACCGAAGACATGAGTGAAAAGACTAGTCATCTACACTACTCAGCACTCACAGGAACAATTGAAGATGACATGTGGATAATTGATAGTGGAGCTTCTAGGCATATGACAAGAGATCAATCCAAACTCTCAAATCTAAATGAGAAGAAGACATCGTACAAGGTAGAGCTTGGAGACAAAAGCACTTACCCAGTCGAGGGATTTGGACAAGCCTCCATCAAGTTGAAAACATGTAACAATGTTCATTTGAGCAATGCCTTATATGTACCTGGTTTAGAAAAGAATCTTGTATCCATATATTTCCTAGAAGACAAAGGAAACATAATAACTTTCGTAGATGGAAAAGTATTATCTTGGCATAAAGACTCCAACATAGAGAATGCTAGGGTTATTGGAACCCGTGAATGAAACCTATATAGACTACTAGAACAAAATGAAGAAGCTCTTGTACATGATGAAGTCAATCCCAATGAACTTTGGCACATAAGGTACGCTCATATTAACTATCA
>SNQJ01S0036942.1:31176-59009 GCA_010110895.2 Picea sitchensis
ATATATATATATATATATATATATATATATATAGTTTTCAGGATTTTTTTTTGCATTTTAATATAGAAATTAGAAAAAACATTTTATAAAAGTTCAAAAATATTGTGAAGCAACAAATTCTAAAATGTTGCAAAATCCGCCCTCAAAAAAATGATAAGGGGTGAATATATAACCTTTGACATACAGGATACACACAAGTACTACATGAAGATGAAAGATCACAAGAATCAAAGTTTAGACGATCAAAGTGGAAAAGAATCGCTGTATTCGAATCAATCAAAACAAATTGATATGTTCATTAGTTCATTGCTACAGGAAAATTGGTGCAAAGATTAAAAATAACATTCCGCCTAAAATATTTAAGAGACATGTCAAACAGAAATGCTATATTCTCTAGGTTATGAAAAATGAAAATTGAATATATAAGTAATGGAAACAAAAGATCAAAAGAAGGTCACCAACATATCTATCGACCTTAATGCAGTTTATCCACTAGACAAAATGTATTTACATAAACACACTTGAAAGATATTAAATAGGGATGTGATGATAGAAACCCTCGGGATAAAGAAGCTACAAGCTATAAATGAAAATATCAATAACCAATTAAAAAATGAAAAGTTAGTTAATAGAACTAAGTAGATGAACGTGGAGGAATTAGAACAATGGGTAATGGATCTAGGAGCTAATCCTCAAGATCCAACATCAGTATAAGCTTTGATGAATAAAGAGGACACATAAATTTAGGCTTTAAAGAAAAGACTTAATATACTTGGAATTGAACATGTCGAGACTTCATAATTACATGGAATCCAAGTAGAAAATGATTAACTTTTGAAACAAATGGTACAGATGGGAGATCAAATGGAAATGTATGAAAAACATATTGTGATGTTGAAGAAAGGATCATCTTAACGTATGACAGATTCATCCCAACATAAATATTATCAAAAGCATGGGAAGAACTAAATCTACAAGGAACCGAAATTGAAAAAGTAAAGAAAGCAATGTCAAGACATAATGAAGAAATCAAGGATAGAGATTAAATCATTAGAGAATATCAAAAGTTGAAGGAAAAATTGTTAACAAATATAGAACAAATGCATAATAAATTATCTAACAAATCTTATCTTATAGGAGATAGACACATTAAATGGGATGAAATCATTAATGAGATAAAAAATATGGGATTACTTCAAAATAATTCATGAAGAAATCATTTTGACAATGAAGAAAATAAAACTATAAAGAAAACATTCCAAGAGTTAGGAAGTAGGCCTTAGGTTGCTACTAGAATTATCAAGTTCTTAAACTCGAATTATAGAGAAGTACTGAAGAGTAAAGGTGTAAAGCACATAACCACAATGGTGATGGAGACATAGAATATTTTCACAAAAAGAAATAGAAATTTGCTACAGTAAGCTCAAAATAAATGTATAATGGTGAAAAGAAACATTGAATCATACACCAACAAGTTTGAAAATTTGGTTAAAATGGTACTTCCTTCAACATGGCATGATAAATGAAAGATTTTATATTTTGAAAATTACAAGATAAATATGTTTATAGTGAGATAATGCAAGATACCAGATATATAAAATATGTAGAACAGAAATGAAATGCTAGAAATGACAGAATAACAGTAAAATATCCAGCATAATCTTCACAATACACAGAAATGATATACGAAATAGAAACATAAATAACACTTTGATTCAAATAGCAATGTTCACAGGCCTCTTTGAGGGGGCAACCTCCAGTCGAGCAGCGCTCTGTTACAATAATCTCCAAGCTAGGGTTTTCATACCCTCGACCCTTATTTATACTAAATATGTCTATTAAGAGAAGCATCTAGAGGAAGAGATCCTTCTAGAGAAGCAAAAGCTTCTATTAAGGTCTTCTTACATCCATACTTATTACATTTTATTGAAAGGTCTTATTAATATTGACCTTTATTACATCGAATACATTGATCTACCTATGTGCGGGTTAGGACCTTAACATGTCCTTATAAAAACAACCTTGTCCTTAAGGCTTGAGATGTAGAAACTACTACAGAATGGTAGCCGGTTCCCAAATGGCATCTGGCACGGAGTCATATCTCCCAACTGTACTAGCACTTCCTTGATGGTTCTCGATGCACGAGAACCCAACACTCACTCTGGTCCAAAACTGCTTACGGTTGTAGCCAAATGGATCCTTCTTGACTAACTCTGGAAGGTTGGTTTGAATTTGGCACCTAGTTCCAATCACCTTCTTCAAGCATGAAACATGAAAAAGCAGGATGTAGCTTATTTGTGAAGTGAGCTAAGCGATGTCACGACTTGTCCCATGCTTGAAGCGTGTAGAACCCATAAAATTTGGGTGCTAGCCACGACCTTGCTTTCGTCCTTGAGGAAGTTTGCTTATATGGATTTGCAGTCCACGAGAAACACTTGATCCCCTTCTACAAATTGGCGTTGAATGACACTTGTCCCTTCTTTGCTTCATTCTAATGCAGGCCATGACCAAGTTCTCTTTAAAGTCTGAAGAATATCCTCTAGAGCTGTAAGTGTTTGGTCAACAACATGGACCTTCGAGGAATTTACTTACGGTAGTATGAAGGAAGAGAACTGGCGGTGGCTTCTATCATACCTTGCTTCAAAAGGAGTCATGGAGTGGTTGTATGTGGTATGTAGTGTTGTACACCATTAGGTGAGGGGTAACCATTGAGTCCAGCGAGGTATTTGTTTTGGGAGACGAACACCTCGAATGTTTCCAAACACTTGTTGGCGACTTCCGTTTGACCATGCAATGCAGGATGATAAGATGGTGAGATGAATTTGTGTGCCTTGTAGCTTAAGCAGTTCTTGCCAAAATTGCTGTGAAAGTTGGGTCTCGATCAGAAACAATAGGTGGCATGCCATGAATCTTGAAGACACGATCCATGAAAATTTGAGCCACGTGGATGTAGTAAATGGGTGGTGAAGAGCTAAAATAGAGCATACTTGGAAGGTGATCCACAACCACCATTATGACTGTTTATTCCCCGATTTGGGTAAGCACGTAATAAAATCCATAGATATACCTTACAAATAGAAGGGAATCCCGAGCGGTTGTAGTGTGCACGGATATTTGACTATTTCTCCCATGTTTCATTGACAAACCTCACACATTTATACAAACTTACCGGATGTCACATTTCCTTACCATCTTGAGAGAAAAAGCGTTTATTCGGTCATATGTTTTGAGTGAACCACGAAGTGCCTTGTGGGTGCCAGCATGGCTTTCGAAAGCACCAGTGGATTTGAGCTTGGATTGTTTACTTAAATACAAGCCTTTGTATCGAAGCTCATAATAAAACCAGGAGTACCCTAGGGGATATGGAGCATTGGTCTGCAATTGTTGGATAAGATGTGAACTTTTGGGGTCTTGAAGCCATTCCTATTGCACAACTTACGTAATCGGGTAAAATGAAGGAAAGAGAAAAAGGGATCATTCATCTTCATATTTCGGGGACTGATTGCATCCATCATGACATTGTCTTTTTCCTTCTTGTAAATGATCTCACTCAATGTATCAAAGAGCTTGGTGACATTTTGTTGCTCACGGGGAGGAAATGCGTTGTTCGAGAAGGTACTTGAGAGCTTTATTAGTGCCCAATTTGGAGTCGTTTCCCCAAGAGATAGGGCAGCCATAATTCCAATAACATGCCGAGAATCGCCAACATTTCTTTTTTTTCATAAATGGGTTTGCCGATTCTTTTTAGATAGTTGTTTTCTAGTGAAGGCTGAGGTGACCCTCTTGCATAAGGACAACTTTAATTCCTTTCCACTGGCGTCACATTCCAACACAAATGCTTTGTGAAGTCAGGGGAGCCATAACGAGGTGGTGCACATATGAGTAGATCTTCAAAGTTTGAAAGCTTGAGCAATTTAACGGGGTCCAAGTGAAAGAGTTCTTTTAGGAGAAGCTGTGTGGTAATCCATAGTTCTTATTAAACTTACGGTAATACCACATTGAGGCCCAAAAATCTACTCAAGCTTTTGATATTCTTTGGGTGCGTCCAGTCTTTCATAGCTTCAATCTTTTGAGGATCCACGGCATGCATCCTTATTAAACCGGATGACCCAAGTATTCTACTCCGGATGCAGCAAAAGCACATTTGGGCTGTTTTAGGAAAAGTCTTTGAGAGTAGAGTGAACTTGATCCCACATAGGTAAGATGGTCGTCCGTGTCTTTACTATATATGAGGATATCATCAAAGAAAACTAAGACAACATGTGAAGAAAATTTGGAGAAGACATGGTTCATGAGACTCACGAAAGGTGGATGGGGCGTTACACACAAACCAAGGGCATGACCAAAAGCTAAGTAGTGGCCCTCATGAGTGAAAAGGTAGATCTTGGGAATGTCGGAAGTCTTTCCTCGATATCTGGTGATAGCCCGGCGAAGATCAATTTTGGTGAAGAGTTGGGCACCACTCGGGTCATCAAGAAGGTCATCAATATTAGGAATGGGAAATTGTCTTTGATGGTGAGTTTGTTGAGAAACCTGCAGTCCGGGGACACATTAGCCAAGAACCTTCTTTCTTGATCACCATGAAGACGGAGAGTAAGGGCTCATACTAGGGCCGATAACTCATGGCCGATGGGGAGTTTCTGGACCATTTTTCAATTTCATTCTTTTTGTGCAAAGGGGGTGGCGATATGGGCGTATGTTGGGCCGGGAAGGCTTCAGGACGAGGGGAATGGAGTGGTCATGGACACCGTGGGAAGGAGGAGTCCTTGGGGAGTGGAAAAGAGAAGCTGTTGGATGTTTAGAAAGGAGGGCTTGGAGGTCTTGGAGACGCGGGTGGGATCTACGTAGCTTACTTGTATGGCGTGGAGTTGAGCTATGACACGAATGACCTTTTTGTAATTTCTCCATGCATTGGGAATTGATGATCTCAGGTGAACTAGCAATGATACCTTGAAATTTATGTTTGTAGCCTCACTTGGTCAAATTGCTTAGTTAGGATTGAAATCCATGAGAATGGGACCCAAGGTTCTTAGCCATTGACGTAGCACACAGTAATACCATAACCTCCCATGTCAATAGCAAACATATGGGATTTGAGGTTCTTAGTCCTCACCTTATTTGGAGACACACATTTTCCACATCCATCACATTTCATAGAACCACCATTGGCAATCGCGGTTGGAAATTGTGTGACATGGATGTACCAATGGAGTTTCTTAGGCGTCGTGATGAATGGAAATTATTAGGTGCTTCACTATCAATCAGATGATGGCGTTTAGTGCTGATGTAACCCGATTAGATTGAGGGGTTTGGAAATGAGAATTGGTGAGAGAATTGAGTGAAGTGATGGGTTCCACTTTTGGAGGGTCGGAGGAGGGTTTATGTCAGAAATTTCTGGTGAATCGGCATGGGGGTTGTCAACATCTTCTTCCAGAAGATATACAAGAGATGGCCATAAAGATCTTTTGTTCCTTACAGTTGTGGCTGGGAAATATTTGTCATCATAATTATAATAGAGGCCTTTGAGTTGGCGTTAAATACATTTTCGATACAGTCAATTTTGGATTTTTAATGGAAATTTGAGGGAGTAGTGGGGTTTCTTAGAGGCGGGATAAAGAGGAGAGGAAACTACGGTTTGAGAGGAAACAATTTGTTGTGCTTCTTTAGATTTTTGGTAGCCTCCACCCAAGTCATCAAATTCGAGAACCATGAGGACATGGGCCGAATATCCTCAACCAGGGCCACCGATATAACACTCTCGAAAGAAATCATCGATCATGCCCTACATTAGAAAAGCGGGCTCAAATGGAAGTCTTCATTGTGCGATTTCAATTTTTTCAAGCGACCCAAATGGTTGGTGTCGGTGTCAAAGCGTTCATAAATCTCCGCAACAAATTATGTCCTAGCAATATACCCATGGCCGGGAAGTTTTCTCCATTACCACCATTGCCGGCGTTCTTGATCTAAATGGAGACACCATCTGGGAGTTTGTCAAGTCATATGTAATGTTGGCAAGAGAAATGAAATGTTCCATTTGTGTGACCCAACCAGGTGGGGTCGAGCCATCAAATTTGGTTACATCCACCCTTGAAGGCATATGTCCCTTTGAAAGTGATGGGGTTGAAAGGAATGGGAAGAAGTTTCACTAACCAGTCTTTTAGCAGTACCCTCGGGAAAAGAGTCATGTTGAAGAGCTTGAGTTCCAGTGCGAGTGATGCAAGAAACTTGATTCGGTTAGATTGGAGTGGAGTTAAGTGTTGACTTCCACCATTCTTGATTTCTTTGCTACATTTATGGATGCATTCGTGGAGGCATCAAGGGAGGCAATGGTAGCACTGAGTATTTGCACTTCTTGTTGGGTCTCAAGTAAACCGGTGCGGGGTGTGAAGTGGAGCTGTAGTTCTTGAATTCTGGTATGAGCCATGATGATGGGTGGAGTGAAAAGAGGCCGGTGAGGAGTCAATTTTGCAAAAATGATATGGATGAAAGTGATAAGGAGAAGAGATGAATCTAATGAATGGAGTCTCAAATAATGGTGAAACATTTTCGGACACTATTTATTTATTGTTATTTTAAGATTTGGGGTTATGCTTTGATGCGAAGAATGTTGTAGTCGTAGAAATCCCAAATTCGAACGAGTATTGCCAACAACCCGAATAAAGATGCGGGTCCATAGATCTCGTCGGTTTAATTTTTTATGTTGTTGTTTATGTTCCCCCAAGGGTTAAGTATTCAAAGGTTCTTTAGACAAGAGAGTTTTGCCCTATGCTATAGCTCCTACGATATCGTCGCGAGGGTCGCGGTAGTACTCGGCCTAATATCTCGGGGCACTAACTAAGGAGGATGGAATGTACCCTTACTCGTACTACCTTATTTCCCAGGTACTAGAGAGTATATTCCAGAGTGTTGTTATCGGTGACACTATAGTAGTCTAGCGACCGATAGGTTTATATCTAAGAGAACCCGAGAAAATCTAGGCCGATCGTACCACAGTGTTGTCGATCTTCACTCGAAGGGTATAGCAGGGGGTTACAAGGGTGTGTAACATATGTAACAGAACCATAGCCATTTCACTAGATGTATGAATCCCTCAGCTAGCGGGTTTATGCGGCGTGACAGATATCTCTATAGCTTAAAGGCGATGGGAATCACGTCTCTATCTGGAAAAATACACCCACAATTTCTGGAAAGTGCTTTCGATACCACTTGCAAGATGCAGGATATGCATAAAATATGCGGAGCGATGAAATGGTGAAATAGCGAATAATAGTAAAATATCGGTATAATCTTCACAATACCGAAATGATATGCGAAATAACAGCGAAATAACACTTTGATTCGGATAGCAATGTTCGCAGTCTTTGAGGCAGCCTCCGATTAGTGATTAACACGGTACAATAATCTCCAAGCTAGGGTTTTCATACCTGACCCATATTTATACTAAATATGTCTATTAAAGAGAAGCATCTAGAGGAAGATCCTTCTAAGAGCAGAATCTAGAGGAAGATCCTTCTAGAAGCAGAAGCTTCTATTAGGTCTTCTTACATCCGCCTTATTCTATTTTATTGAAAGGTCTTATTAATATTGACCTTTATTACATCCGAATACATTGATCTACCTACGTGCGGGTTAGGACCTTAACAGATAAAGTGAAAGAAAATTTCATGGGATGGTCAACAATTTGAGAGGGAAAACTATTGTGGACTTACTCATAGATGATTCTTATTTACTATGGAAAATTATAAATATATTCTACATACCTCTTACATATGAGAAATACATTGAATTATACATTATGAGGCCTTCAACTATCCATCTAGTGAAAATTGGAAGCTTCTCATTCAATTACTAACTGAATAAGTCATCAAAATGGTTGGAGAAAAATTAGGATATATTCTCGGTAAATATCAAGTTCAACTGTATTCACAGGATGTTGTTATTTTGGAGCCTAATTAATAGCTCTCGATAACCAGATGTGGTTATACTCATTTTTGTGTAAAGGGAAGGATTTTCAATGTAAAAAGGTTTGGCTCTTGCATGAGAAAAGACAAATATTTCTAATAAAATTATACTTGTTACGGAACTTGAGTGATTCTAGTTTTCAATGTTTTAGCTCATGTTTCCTCCGTTAATATGTGTCTTTAGTATTTCATAAATTTCCTCTTGAATATATGTATTTAATATTTCAAAAGGAACAATTTAGTACAACAACCACTACTACAACTTCCAAGGAATTATAAAATACACAAATTTGTGCAATTACACTGTAAGTATAGGTCAAACCTATATGTTCAGTTCTTTCTATTAAATTCTTCTTTTAAAACGATCTGAAACATAAAGTTGTCTAAAACATTGAAATGTTTCCTTCAAGTTATGATATTGATAAATTATAAATTAAATCTATTTCTTAAGGTAAGACAATATAAATACCTTATCTCATGACAGAGAAATTCAAAGTTAAAAAAAATTGATTGAAAATAGATGTTGTAGCTGTTGGATTACTGACAGGGGGGGTGAATCAGTAATAGAGAAATCTAATCCTTTTTAACCATAAAATGCAAGTGGTATATCAATGTAGAGTTATCATCCAATAATTTCAGAGTAAATAAACAATGAAAAAATGAGCAATCATACACATACACAGTACACCAATGTTTTACGTGGAAACCCAAAAAGGGAGAAAACCACATAATTATTTTTCTTATATGTCTTTAAGAATTATATTCAGTGGAAGAACCAACTTTCTTTGTTTTCCATTTTCAACTGGAAAAAGGCTCCAACCCCCTAGTTTCTCAGGCCACAACCCGAGGGAAGCTCAAACTCCCCAATTCTCTGGCTACAACTGGAAGGAGGCTACAACCCCCTGTGTTCTCCGACTACAACCGGAAGGTTGCTACAACCACCTTTCCTCCCTCCTCCAACCACCCTATCGTAGAAGTAGAATGATGAAACAATTGTCACAATATCACTGTGAGATATACTGTTGTAAACCTGTGCCAATCAACCTGCACCAAACAACCTGTAACAACATGTACCAAACAACCTGTAATCAACTTGTACCATAAACAAGTGATTCAACCATGCACCAACTTGTACCTCAACCTATACCATAAATGATTGCATCAACCATACATCAAATATATACCAATCATGCATCAAATACACATAAACTATGACTCATCAAAATGTACCAACATCATCAACTATACACCTCATGTATGTGCCAACTCATCAACTACTTGTCTCAACCATGTACCCAACATGTACCTCAACCAAAATCCATCATCAATTTCATCATCCAAATCTGATTTGTAACTCTGTAATAGACCAGGTGTATATGATCACATACCTGCGAACCTTCCTTAACTTTAACAACATGAGACTAGAATTTTCATCAAACTTTACTTTAGTCTCACATGACTAATTTTGGATTAGTCAACAACCCTAACTTGAAATAATCATAACTATGTACATGTAATGAATAAAGATACGAAAATAGTACACAATTTTATTCAATATATTTTATGCAATTCTTCCGAGTTTCACTAATTGGGACCTCTGAGAAAAGGAGTTATAGGAAAAATGGTAAACCTTATTGAATTATGTCTTATTCTAAAGAGTGAAACTGTAGAGCGTTCCTTGCACACAATATTTGTTGTATGGATTTAAAAATGGTACACCAAATACTACAGACTGTACTATAACAAATACATTTGGTCTTACTCAAATTGGGTCTGTTATGAAGAAGTTATGACGTTTTTACCCGAAACACCTATTTTAGACTAGTTTCAGGACTAGCCACAAACCCTATTTTCCACCGAATGTAATTCCAAAAATACAATGACCCATAAGATGACATTTTTATCACAACTACTTTTATGGTCCATATCTACGTTCCATCAAGCGAGAAAATGAATATGATTTCGGAAGCGCACTAGAGTCAGGTGGCAGGACACTTCGTCGTCGAAAAGACAATGACAATGTTGTTGAAACATTTGTACTGGATGAAACTTTGACAAGAGGTTAGCAAGTATGTCAGGTCCTTCACTGCTTGTGTTATTCCCAAACTGACCACTAATAAAAAGGGCATGTACACCCCTCTTCCTACTCCTAACAGGTCATGGGAATCCATCTCCATGGACTACATATCAGGCCTCACATCCACCAAGCGGGGAAATGATTGTGCTTTTGTGGTTTTTGATTGTTTTTCTAAGATGGCGATTGCAAGAAGAGCATCACACCAGAGGCCACTGCCAAGATCTTCTTTCAATGAGTCTGGGTACATTTTGGAATCCCAAAAACCGTTATCTCAGATCAAGACAGTCAATTTTGCAGCACATTCTAGTCAATCCTTTGGTCACTTCTAGGCATCAAGCTCAACAAATCCACAACCTTCCACCCCCAGACAAATGGCCAAACCAAGGTCTTAAATTGAATGATTGTGCATATATTTCACATGTATAATTCCAAGCACCCTCTCACATGGGATGAGAGTCTTTCCTATGTCCAACATAGATACAATCGAGCCTTTCTTAGCTCAACTGGACACATCCCCTTTCAGGTGGGGTTGGGATTCCAACCATTGGGTCTCATAGATGTTTCACTATCCCTTGCGGTCACCTCGACCAACTCATCTCCTGCTCCAAAGAAAGATGACAAAGTCACCTAGTTCATTGAGAATATCCAACACATCCACCAACAGGTTGAGTATATCCTAGAGAAGTCCAATGACAAGTACAGAAAACACCAACATCGGGTGCCATATAGGTTTCAAGTGGGCGACAAATTTTGGTTACATTTGTAGAAAGAACGCCTTACCAGACCCCATCAAAAGATTCGACCACTCCATTATGAGCCTTACACCATCACCAAGGTTGTGGGTGATAATTATTTTGAGCTTAACATTCCTCCTTTCCTTGGCCTACACTCAATTTTCAACGTGGATCTCCCTTGACCTTATTTCCCACCATTATTGGACACCTCAGAGATAGAAGAACAACTCACACCAACATAGCTCAACCCTAACTGCATAAAACAGGAATCCAGTGATCATATTGTGTACAAACAGGTTAAGGGTACTCACTAGCAAAGGATCCAGCTTTATCGAGTTGTCAAAGCAGGGCAACTCCTACACCAAGGCAGGTGGCTCACCCGGGACCAAATTCAGCAGAAATTTCCTGATATAATGGGAGCACTCAACACAATGGATACCATTTCTTCCTAATGGGGGAGGATTGATCTAGATGTATGTTAGTGTCCTCCCACTTATTCCAGCTGGCTCATTTTGGCAGTTTTCCAATTCAACAATTTTTTCCTAGTTTTCGGGTCCCTAACTTCCGAGGCCATTTTGATGCACTAAACAAAGTTTTTATGGATCGCCACAGTCAAATTATAAACTAATTTAGAATATCATGGTAACATGTTTAGTCCTCGGATATACCTTTCCAACGGGATATCTTGCGCCTAAAACAATGATCGTATGCAAAAGTTACGACCCCAGGAAGTTGATAATCTGAATGAAAAGAGGGAACTCCTGTTTCATTTTTCTTTTGTTCACCTATCTCCTTCAATTCATACTTATGCATCTACAAATCTAATTGATGGGTCCCTTTATTTTTCTGAGGAAATCCATCATAACGTGTAATATTTCTTTCTTCAACGTGCTGGTGGTACTTCAAATCCGTTCATCTTACCCAGGAAGACACAAGTACCAATATTTTTTAAAGAAATAATTAAAAATACCCCCCCCTTTTTTCCCCCTCACACATTAACATTTCTCAAGTAATTTCTAATTATCTTTTCCACAGGAAGGGATGTTATAGGAATCAGGATTGCTACAAATCTCCAGATAAGTGATGTGATGTGTTTTCTAACTTATCTATTATATAAGGTTTCTGAATATAATTTTTGTACTAAAAAATTATCCATATAATGCAAGTTGGAACAAATTTACTGTTACGAAGAATCAAAACTAACCCGAGAAAGGTACTCGAGTTTCAAAAATATGGACATAAATTTAATTGAAATTTAATATCATCTATTATGTCGCTTGGAAAGAAATCTCCTCAATAGAGGGATTTGGATTTAATCCTCATTAGTCATATCTGAACTGGTTGTTTAAATATGTTACTATATTATATATAGACTAGAACATTTCTCACTATATTTATAGTATCTACATATATTCAAATAACGAGTTCTCTGCTCTTATTGTATTTTATATTGCTTAATGCTGAGAAAAGTATTATTGTACAATTTTTTTTTTTGATTTGTTTAATTATGTAGTTCTCTTTTTGTTTTTTGGTGTTCCTCATGACCTACTTTGTCTATTCTTATTTTACAGAAATAATGATAGATAATCCTAAATTCACCCATTCATGTAGAATTGTCATAGTATTAATTTCTTCTTTCAATGCATGCATACTCAAATATTCTATGGTTGTATAATATTTAATAATTATATTGTTGTATATGGTAATTTCCATAAATAAAAATTTATGTTTCTATGCAGAATTGTTTAAATATCTCCTTTTCTCATGTTATATACTAGAATGCATAGTTTCATGTTGAGAGATCGATGAGTCATAAAGTGATTATTTTACTTCGATAACACACACACACACACACACACACACACACACACACACACACACACACCAATCCAATCTTGTAGAAAAAAAATATTATATAGCTACATGCAATCATTAATCCTTGTATGAATAATAGAATGCATCTATATGGGTTCAATTCTATAGTATACACAAATTTTGTAGCTACATAAAATACATAAACTCCATTGAACAATTTTCTAACATCAATGGAAAAAATATATGAAAAACACTTATTTGTAACCGTGATGCTGGAAAAAAAATGGAACAACCATGTTCCACCCAACTGTACATACAGGACAACCAAAATTACTTTTCCTGGTCACCCCTAGCATGACCATGACTCCATAAGGGAAAAATCAACTTCACTCCTTAACCACAGAACCTTTGTACAGTTCCAGAAATAATAATTTTCCTAACACATAAGTGCTCACACAACAAATATCCACCTCCAGAAGATACTAAGCAATGTCATGCCTCCCACATATGTTTTATATATTTCGTTTTTCATTTCCTAGGACTTTCCATCTATTTCCCTCCTTGGGAAATTCACAACTTTACAAATCCCTAATTTTTAGGGGATGAAAGTGACATAACTCAACTTATAACACTTGTAAAAATCAGCTCTAAGTTAACTCAAACATGTTCCCCACTCATGGAGTCATAGTCAACTACTTTTAACCTGGTTTTTCCACTTGTTTTCCAACATTTAATTTATTAAAATATATGTCTCATACACGTGTCCATAAAAAAAGGATAGTTGGCAAGTCAAACTCTTTCCCAACAGTCATAAAAATAATAATTGCACGCCTTCACAATTTCAAATCCAAATTTCCATAAATTGAAATTTATTTTTAAAACAATAACATGAAAATAAATAGTTTTGATATGTGAGGATTTCATAGATGCCTTGACATAGTTTCCTAGACAACAATATCTCAAGGGTTACAACAGAAGGGATTAATCATACAAAAAAATATTTATTCAATATCATTTGGAATGGATAATTATATAATTTTTCATGCATGTTGTTACTTTTTGGGTGGAAACATTGGAAGAATTGTCTCATAGGGCCCATTTTAGTGACATGTCCTAGGTTGGATATTTGGGGTCGCGAAGCTTCAAGATCCATTTTAATTCATCAATAAACATTATTTGGATTAACAAAATTGCAATCATAGCATCCAACCACCTGTTGTTTTTCTACCCATTGATACCTTTAAAACACTGTGAAAATTTCCTCAATCGAAGTTGATCCAAGAGGATCTAAAAGGATAAAATTCAAATTCCTCAAATATTACAAAAATTGTCACCAAGTCGAAGATCTCATCAATATATTTCCAACGGTGCAAATGGAACCTCAAACGAAGTCCTTATGATAAAGTTATGGCTTATCAAAGTTTTGGTCAAAGTGGGAAAAAGTCAACAGGTGAAGTGGAAGTCTGTATAGTGCTGACGTAGAAGCACCATGGCCTTCCATGTATCATGCATATTTGGCATTTTTGGAAAACACATGGAATAATATATGAGTGTCATGTGGCACCACCAAAGGACGATAGGTGGTACCACTAGAGCACACCATGTGTCACCATCCACAAAGCTCGCAAGTACGGTTCCCATGAATATCGATCAATGACTATTAATCATGGTTAATGACAAAATTATGGTTTAAATTAGGATTAAGGAGGATTAGTTATAGCTTAAATATGGGTTGTTATGGTTAATTAAAACCATATGTTAAAACATATACCAAAATATATCGCTCGGTCATGATCATATATTATAATATATGGTATGCATTGAACCGTTTAAGACCACATATTATAATATATGGTATGTATTGAACCATCAACCTAAAAAGGGGAGGCCCACAGGTTTGACCTCAGGGCTTCCCCAAATTAACCAATGATGTTACCGATATTACAAGGGAGGGGTCTTGTTCACTCCGCCCCCACAAAAATTATTTAAGCGTCAATAAGAGTTCCACTTGGGGAATCCCATGCCTAGTTGTACAACCCAAATTTCTATGTAGGAAGGAATTTATTGAAGGGTGATACGAAATACAAGGCACACATTAGGAGGCAAAGAGCCTAGGAGGGGCCTAGGATTGACAGTGACAAAATTAGATTTGTTTACAATCATTTTTGCATGATTGCTCGCCAAGAATCCACTGGTGTAGATAGAATTTGCATCCATATATTGCATATTAACGGAATTTACAGTTTTGAGGTATAACCATGCATTTATGCCAAATTTTGTTGAGATAATATAAAGGCCTCTGCACTTCGAGGTGGGCCTGGGGACATAGACCATTGTTGAGATAAACTTCATTATCAAGATTTGTGTTATTACCTTGTTTCTCATCTTTTCTTCATATCTATGTTTCACATAATCTTTTTTTATTCTCATTAATGCAATTCAGGTAATGGTAATCGAATAAAATATCTCAGATCATGTTGGTATCATAGTATTGTTCTTTGACTTGAATTGCGAGTGAAGTAAAACTTGAGAATTTCAATTTAGAGATTGGATGTGCAACTCAAAGAAAGAAAATGGGATATGAAGAACTTTGTATAGGGTATGAGAACACATTTCAAAAGGATTTCTACATAATTTCAAAAATGGTAGAAAAATTGTTTGCAGATTACAAAAAGAGAGTGGAAAAGAAGGAAAAGAATAAGAAAGATAAAGTAGAGGATGTTGTTGCAGAGGAATAAGGAATTGGAGGAGACCTTCTTGAGCCTCCATCTCCATATTAAACTTCAATATCTTCTTCTTCCTCTCATTACCATCATTCTAATTTTCATCAGAATGCTTCAAAAAATCCATTATTGAAATTAGATGTCAAATTTAATTTTTCCATGTTTAATGGAGAAGATAATGTACATAAGTTAAAAAATTGGATTAGATAAATTGAGGTTTACTACCATGTATAGTAGACCAAAGAGGAAGAGGTGAATATCCATTTGGATTCTCTTCGGCTAGAAGGCACATCCCTTGTATGGTGGGAGAGTAAACTTTAGAAAGGTAGCAAGCATAATGGTAAACTCCTTTATTCATGGTCTAAATTTACTTCTACATTGAAAAATAAATTCTATCCATTGGGTTGTGTACAAAAATCCATGATGGAATGGAAAATGTTGAGATAGGGTAAAGGTCAAAATGTTCAGAATTTCACAGAAGAGTTTAGAAAAAAGGCACTTGCAATGAATGTTCCTTTAGACTCTCAGTAGATTTTGATGAAATATATCGGTGCACTTCATAGTTACATTTGTCACACATTGTTGTTGTTTAACCCCACTAATCTATATTATGTGTGTGTGCAAGAAAATCACCTTGAAAGTAGGGGATACAATTTACAAGAAGATCATCGAAAGAATCATTCCAAGTTCCAAGACAACAAGTTCAAAGGAAAAGTAAAGGGGAAAAAGACATGCAAAACAAAGAAAGAGGAAGGAAAATCCTCTTGCACTCATTGCAAAAACGATGGACATTATAATGAGCATTGTTGGAAACCAACATCCAGAGTTAAGACCAAATAAATTTGGTGGCAAACGGAATCCAAAAATTGTGGCTACAGTGCAACAAGACCTTGGTTCTGATTCATTTGATGAAATGAGGATTGCAATTTTTGGAGCACAAGGTAAACATTTCTTTCATGCTATTTCAAGTTCTACAGGCACCTCTCATGATAATGAGAGAATAAGAAGTGAATTATTTCATATAATAGTTGAATCTAAACACAAAAAAATAGATACTCTATTTGTTCTCGGTTCCCAAGTTAACTTAAGCTAAATAACCATTATTAAAAAGTTTGGGCTGAGAAACAAAGCCTCATCCTAAACCTTACCCTCTTGATTGGTTGCGAGACAATGAAAAACTAAATGTCACCAAGCAGTGTAGAGTTAGATTTTCTATTACTTCAAAGTTGATAGATGAGGTTGATTTGGATGTTGTTCTGCTGGATATATGTGCCATAGTTATGGGAAGCTGATAACTTTATGATAGAAATGCAGTCTTCTTCAGGTATGAGAACAAATACCATTTCATAAAATATGGAGTGGAAAACATTGTTAGAGATCATAGTATGAAAGTTAATTCAACCATGTTTAGTGTTAGACAGATGAAGAGACTCATCAACACTAACAATAAATTTCTACTCATAGTTTTGAAAGTAAACGATCCTGATAAATATAATTATTTTGATGATTGTGACCCTTCTGTTAAAGATGAAATGATTGATGTTATTTATAACTATGATGAATTTTTTCAAGAACCAAAAGGATTTCCTCCCAAGAGGGATATCCAGCATGAAATACAATTGCACCAAGATGTTCCCTTACCAAACATTGGCATGTATATGATGTTTGTGATCGAAAATGAGGAGATAAAAAAGTAGGTGCAGGAATTTCTTGAAAGAGGGGTATTCATACCAATCTCTTCTCCTTGTGGCTCTCTGATAGTACCGGTGAAAAATAAACATGGCACATGGAGTATGTGTGTGGATTTTCTCGCACTCAACAAAATAACAGTGATAAACCATTACCCCTTTCCTCATATAGATGACTTGCTGGATTAATTGAGAATGCAGTGTACTTCACTAAGTTGGATTTGAGGAGAGACTACCACCAGGTTAGAATTGCAGAAGGTGAGGTGTGGAAGACTACCATAAAACAAAAATAAGGTTTATTTGAATGGATGGTAATTCCATTTGGGATTTGTAATGCCCCAACGACATCCATGCGTGTTATGGATGATGTCTTTAGGCCTATCATAGATGAATTTGTGATTGTATATTTAGATGACAATCATGTATTCAATAGAACTTGGGATGAACATATAATGCATGTAAAGAAAGTATTGGATGTCATTAAAAAATAAAAGTTGTATGTAAAATTGTCAAAGTGTGAATTTGGAAAAAACTTATTAGTTTACTTGGGTCATATTGTAGGAGGTGGTCAACTAAATATAGATCCATACAAAGTTGAATCCATTGTAAATTGGCCTAAGAAAACATCAGTTATAGAGGTTAGGATATTTTCAGGGAAAGATCAGTACCAAAGAAAGTTCATTTGTAAGTTCTCCTATATTTCATCTCCTTTTCATTATTTAACTAGTGTGAAGCAGGTCTTCCAATGGGGAGGAAGACAATAAAAAGAATTTGACACTTTGAAGGAAAAAATCAGTATCTCACCAGTGCTGACTCTACCTGACCTACAAAAATCTTATGAAATTGAGACAGATTCCAATTCATATTCCATGGGAGAATCCCTGGTGCAACAACGTAAACCCATTTTTTTCATTTTGAAACTTTTTGTAAGGTTGTTTTTTATTATCCTACATATGACAAAGAGATTTATGCGTTGGTCCAAAGTGTGAAGAAATGGAAACAATACTTGATGGGGAAGGAAATAATCATACACATTGATCACTAACCCTTATAGTACCTCTAGTCATACATAAAAATTTAGTTGTCATCGCACTATAGGTGGTTGGGATTCTTACAAGAGTTCCATCTAGTTATTAGATACAAGAAGGGCATAAACAACAAAATTGTGGATATTATTTCTAGACCTCCTATTTATGCATCTATTGTTTCAAAAAATGATTCGTTATCTCATGATATCTATGTTGAAAAATATTCTACCAATGAATATTTTAAAGATGTATATGAGAGGCTAACCCATGGTTCGCAGGTGGATAACTATCATTTACAGGGAAAGTTACTCTACCATTTTGGAAAACTATGTATTCCTACAAGTGAAAGAGTTCATGTAATTCAAGAAGCTCATACTTCTCTTGTATCTTGGAATTTGGGGTAGGGAAAACTATGGCTCATATGTAGAGGTTTTTTTATTGGACTCAAATGAAATAAATTGTAAGCAAGTATGTAAATGGGTGTGTGATGTGCTCTACTTGTAAGCCCACTAATATAAAATTGGGGTTGTACACACCACTCGTTGTTCCTTCTCATGCTTGGGAGAGTGTCTCCACATATTTTGTAGGGGGTTTCCTATATGAAAAAGAGGTCTTGACTACTTGTATCACTACAAGGAAAATACCTTTTAGCGAAGGTTATCGAGGAGGTTTCTAGTGTTACAAAATTGGAAAAATTTGTCAAAAAAACCTCTGCTACAACATTTGTTATCGATAGCGGATGTTTTTGTTGATACTATAATGGAAGTTGATTATAACTAAAAAAATATGGGTGACTTGAGGTGTTAGCGGATGTTTACAAATTTGTGTGTTTCTATAAGGAACAAGCACCGGTGTGTACAAAAACATATAGCATTGGTGTTGTAAACTTAATGTTAAGAACCAGGTCAGTAAAATATGAAATCACCGAGGTAGTAAAATATTTAAGCACCGGGGCATTTGTCTTATAAGGACCGAGGATTTAACATCAAAATGCATCGAGAGAGTTAAAAATGATTAAGCATCGAGGATTTATGCATAGAATGCACCAGTGAATTATTAATAAGAAGGCACCGATGTTGTATAAAATAATATACACCGATGCGTTATAGGAAAAAATGCCCCAGTGCATTAAAAATAAAAAGAAACGGTGATTTTCTGTAACAAATAAGCCCTGATGCTTATCAATAACACAATAGCACCAATGCGTATCAATAACACATATGCATCAGTGCTTCGTATAAGATTAACGCACCGATAGGAAAAATTTTAATATAATTTTTTGGTATTAAATTAATATCGAAACCAATGCTAATTGATTACATAAAAGCATCGGTAAGAATTTCATATGAAACATACCAGTGAGTTTTAATATTAAACGTGTTGATGATATTAATAATTAAAATACACCGAGAAACATCGACCTATGATAGTGAAATTATTGTTATTTTTTAATTCCATTATTTATCAAAAAAATTACATATATCTTATATTTGGATTAGTGAATTTGGATATGATGTTTGGATTGATTTTTTATATCACCATATTTTTCATCTCTTCATTATAATATTTAGTCATCCATATATTTAATCAACGATGTAACATTTCACAACAACATTGGATAATGCAATAGAATAAATTAAAACATATTTTATAAAATGGATAAGAGGATCTTTGTCATACAAAATGGGACACTTATCGGTAATCCCTTGTCTTTCAATTGGGACACTATGTCCATTACATTAAACAAAAAAGTCTGATTTTCACAGACAATTATTTCAAAAAAACTACAATTGCAGCTTGGATTGATATCGAAATATATTGGTCATCATTATTCACTGCAACTGTTGTTAGTGATAGAGGTACTTCCATGCCCTCGAGTTATTTTGATGAATGTTTGGTTGATTTGCTCAATTTTTTTGTTCTTCTTGAAGTTCCATTTACCAACATAAAAATGAATTGTAATGAGTCTATCTACATTGGTGAGAATAATGGAATTTGAAATAAATAATATACAGGAATGTAAATTGAAAAGAGACATACCTCCAAAGTGTTAAAAAAACAGGATCGCGGAGCAATAAAATAAAACAAATATGGAAATAAAACACAGAAGATACACAATACAATAGACACACAAATATACATGATTCACCAAGTGTGGGCTATGTCCACCAGAGAAATTCTCACATCCTTCCTTTTTATTATCAAACAAAATGAAGGGATACAACATACAACTCAACCGCTGCAACTTTCTGTTCCTTCTCTAAGAGTTTTCTCTCTCAGAATACAACATTCGCGATAATACACAATTGTAATACGATTCCCTCATAAGAGAGGTTTTCCTTCTAGGGAAAAAAACCATAAAAATAACTTCTACTGTCAGATCTACGACCTTATAATGAACAATCTAGATTGACTACGAAATTACAATATTTTACAAGGAAATGTTTCCCAATATTTCACTTTGAGGGCACTTTCCCCCACTAGACCCCCCTGGCGATAGTTATAGGGGAGGAAAGCCCCGCCACACCCCTCCGTTAGGGAATGGGGTCCAAGAAAACTGAAACAAGCCTATGTGTAATATTCCATATATAAAACATATGCAGAACAAAAATAAAATGCTAGAAATGGAAGATAATCAACAATATAACTAGAACAACACCCCAATAACACTGAAATAATATCAAAATAACACCAAAAAGAGCACTTTGATTCTGAGATAAATGTTCATGGGCCTCTTTGAGGGGGAAACCTCCAGTCGAGCAGAGCTCTATTACAATAATATGCAAGCTAGGGTTCTCATACACTAGACTCCTATTTATACTAAATATTGCTATCAATAGAACCATCTAGAGGAAGATCCTTCTAGAGGAGGAAGCTTCTATTAGGTCTTATTACATTTGACTTATTCTAGTTTATTGCAAGGCCTTATTAGTATTGAACTTTATTACATTGGAATACATTGTTCTACCTATGTGAGGGGTTAGGTCACTAACATGTCCTCCCTCTTAAAAATAGTCTTGTCCTCAAGGCTTGATATGTGGAAATTGTTGCAGAATGGTAGTTGGTTCCCAAGTGGCATCTACTGGAGTTGTATCTTTCCACTGGACTAACACTTCCTTGATGGTTCACTGACGCAGGCGATGCTCACGATGTTCCAAAACTGCTTGTGGTTGTAGCCAAATGGAGCCTTCTTCGTCGAACTCGATAAGATTGGTTTGAGTTTGGCACTTAGTTCAAATCACCTTCTTTAAGCATGAAACATGAAAAACAGGATGTATCTTAGATTGAATGGGAAAATCTAACCGATAGGCCACCTGTCCCACACACTTGAGAACTGTATAAGGACCATAAAATTTGGGTGCCAACTTCTAACAATGATTGGCCTTGAGGGAAGTTTGCTTGTAAGGTTGCAGTCGAAGAAACACTTGATCCCCTTATACAAAATGACGTTCAGAGCAACCTTGATTTTCTTATTTCTTCATGCGATTCTAGGCCATGACCAAATTCTCTTTGAGGGTACCGAGAATAGCCTCACAAACTATAAGAATTTGGTCAACCACCTGGACCTTTGAGGCACCTTGTAAATATAAGAGAATTGGCGGTGGCGTTTGTCCATATACCGCTTCAAAAGGAGTCATGTGGGTAGTTTTATGGTATGAAGTGTTGTACCACCATTCATCTAGGGGTAACTATTGAGCACACTAGTTTTTCTTTTCTGATGCAAAAAACCTCAAATATGTTTCCAAACACTTTTTGACAACTTCAGTTTGACCATCCATCTAGGGATGATAAGTTGTGTTGAGATGCAATTGGGTGCCTTGTAGCTTGAATAGTTCTTGCAAAAAATTGTTGGTGAAAGTTGGGTCGCGATCATAAACAATAAAATGTGGCATGCCATGAAGCTTGAAGACCTGATCCATGAAAATTTGAGCCACTGTGGATGTTGTAAATGGGTGTTGAAGAGCCCAAAAATGAGCATACTTGGAAAGGAGAACAACTACCACCATGATGACTGATTTATTTCTCGATTTAGGTAAGCCTGTAATAAAATCCATAGATATATCCCTCCAAATAGCAGGTGGAATCAGTAGCAGCTGTAGTGTGCCAAGATATTTGACTGTTTCTCCCTTGTTGCATTGAAACACATCATATTCGTCCACAAAATTTTGAATCTCTTGTTTCATACCATCCCCCAAAAAAGAATGTTTTACCCTTTAATAGGTTTTGGTAAACCTAGAGTGCCCAGTTGTGGGTGTAGCATGAAGCTCAGAAAGCACCTTGGATTTAAGTTTTGACTGCTTACTTTAATACAAACGGCCTTTGTATCGAAGCTCATCATGGAGCCAAGAGTACCCTCGGGAAACTAGAGAATTGGACTGGAATTGTTGTATAAGATGTGAAATTTTGGGATCATGTATACATTCCTAGCGAACGGCTTGGAGCCAATCTAGTACAGTGAAGGAGAGAGAAAAAAGGGAGCCTTCGTCTTCATATTTTCAGGAAAGTTCATCCGCAGCCACATTGTCTTTTCCTTTCTTATAAATGATCTCATAATAATATGAAAAGAGATTAGTCACCCATTTTTGTTTCTCTGGGGAGGAAATGTGTTGTTCTAGAAAATAATTAAGGCTTTTATGATCTGTCTTAATTTGGAAGTGTTTCCCCAATAGATAAGGGTGCCACAAATCAATGGCATGCAAAATAGTGAACATTTCCTTTTCATAGATTGATTTCCCCAAATTTCGTTCAGATAGTTGCTTTTTGGTAAATGCCAAATGCCGAACTTATTGCATAAGGACAATGCCAATACCTTTCCCTGAAGCATCGCATTCTAGGAAAAAGCACTTTGTGAAATCAGGAAGGGCCGGGACTAGAGTGGTGCACATGGCCATCTTCAAGGTTTGAAAATCCTGAGCAGCTATTGGAGTCCAATTGAAGGAATTATTTTTAAGGACTACGGTGAGAGGTGTTGCAATATTTCCATAATTCTTAACAAACTTGCGATAATAACCTGTTAAGCCCAGAAATCCTTGCAATATTTTGAGAGTTTTTGGGTGAGTCCAATATTGCATAACGTCAATCTTTTTAGGATCCACCTTGATGTCATTCTTTCCAACAAGACGACCCAAGTACTCGACTTCTAAGGCACCAAAAGCACATTTAGATTGTTTCAGGAAAAGTTGGTGTTGAGAGAGTAGATGGAGAACTTGGTACACATGAGAAAGATGGTTTGTCCATGTTTTTCTATAGATTAGGATATCATCAAAGAAAACTAAGAAAAAATGACAAAGAAAAGGGTGAAAAACATGATTCATGAGGATTTGGAAGGTGGAGGGGGCATTACACAAGCCAAAGGGAATGAACAAAAACTCATAGTGACCCTCATGAGTTCTAAAGGAAGTCTAAGGAATGTCTACCTCTTTCATACAGATCTAGTGGTAGCTAGAACGAATATCAAGTTTAGTAAAGAACTGGGCGCCACTCAATTAATCCAAGAGATTATCAATGACATGAATGGGAAATTTGTCTGTAATGGTGAGTTTGTTGACGGTATGAAAGTCATGACATATTCACCAAGAGCCTTCTTTCTTCAGGACCATGAAAACAGGAGAAGATTAGGGCCTCAAACTAGGGTGAATAACTTCTGCGTTAAGCAATTCTTGAACCATTTTCTCAATTTCATTTTTTTGGGAAAATGGGTGACGATAGGGACGGATATTGGGAGGAAGGATTCTTGGTATAAGGGGAATGGAATGATCATGAACACCATGGGAAGGCGGGAGTCCTTGGGGAGTGAAAAATACCAACTTATGTTTAGAGAGGATGGATTGGAGGTCTTACGACATAAAGGGTGTCTCAGTTGCCTGTATGGCATGGAGTTGGGCAATAATGCCAGAATGACATTTTTTGAGAAGCTTTTCCATGCATTGGGAACTAATGATCTCAGGTGAACTGGAGGTGATGCCTTGCAACTTATTTTTTTTTCCCTCCTGGTTGAATTTCATGGTTAATTCCTTGAAATCCATGAGAATGGGACCCAAAGTCCTTATCCAGTCTACACCTAACACTATGTCACAACCACCCATGTCGATAGAAAACATATGACATTTTAGGTGGTAGTCACCAATTTGGAGACGCACATTTTCACAACGCCCTCCACATTTCATGGAGCCGCCATTGGCAATCATGATTTGGAAATTATTGACTGCATGGATACAATAATGAGTTTCTTGGGCAATGTGGCGATGAGTAAAATTATGGGTGCTTCCACTATCAACAAGAATGATGACCTTCCTATGCTTAATGTAACTAATTAGCTTGAGGGTTTGGGGAGCAAAGAAGCCAGTGAGAGCATTTAGGGAAATGACCAGTTCTACTTCGGGAGGGTCTGAGGGGGGGGTTATGTCAGTGATTTCAGGTGACTCAGGCATAAGGGGAGTTTCAACATCCTCTTCCGAAATATCCTCCGATATGGCCATACAAAGATTTTTTTCCTTACACTTGTGGCCCAAAAAATATTTTCCATCACAATTATAACAAAGGCCTTTGAGTTGGCGTTCATCCATTTCAACCCTGGTCAATTTTTGGATCTTTAGTGGAGCAGAGGGAGTAGTGGGATTTACTAGTTTAGTGCGAGGAATAAATGAGGGTTTCTGGTTTTGAGAAGATACAACTTGTTGTGCCTCTTTAGCTTTTTTAGTAGCCTCCACCCAACTCTGAGGCTGAGCCATGAGGACATGGGAAAAAATCTCATCCTTGAGGCCACGGATAAAACATTATCGGAAAAATGCATCAGACATGCCCTCTGTCTGAAAATCCAGGTGCTCAAAAGCATCTATAAAGTATNAGGCCTTTGAGTTGGCGTTCATCCATTTCAACCCTGGTCAATTTTTGGATCTTTAGTGGAGCAAAGGGAGTAGTGGGATTTACTAGTTTAGTGCGAGGAATAAATGAGGGTTTCTGGTTTTGAGAAGATACAACTTGTTGTGCCTCTTTAGCTTTTTTAGTATCCTCCACCCAACTCTGAGGCTGAGCCATGAGGACATGGGAAAAAATCTCATCCTTGAGGCCACTGATAAAACATTATCGGAAAAATGCATCAGACATGCCCTCTGTCTGAAAATCCAGGTGCTCAAAAGCATCTATAAAGTATTCCACTGTTCTGGATTGTTTCAACTTTGTCAAATGACCTAAATGGTTGGTGTCAGTGTGAACGTGTTCATAAATATCTGCCACAAAGTGTGTCTAAGCAATATACCCTTGATGGGAAGTTTTTCTCCATTGCCACCATTGCCAATGCTCTTGATCTAGATGGAGAACACCATACCATAGTTTGGTGAAGTCATATGTAATTCCATATAAAGAGAAATAATGTCCCATTTGGGTTACCCAAACAGTGGGATCCGAGCCATAAACTTTGGTCACATCCACCCGCGAAAGGCGTAGGTCACGCTGAAAGTGATGGGGCTGAAAATTATGGGAATGAGAGGAAGATTCAACTTCAATATCTAGAGGTGGGTTAGATAAAGGGTTATCTGCAGGGATATGCATCTTAGTTCTGATCATTGAAACGACAGATTCAACCTAGGTAGTCATGTCTTGTTTGAGTTCCTCGATTGAGGCGGTGATGGAGGACTGGATGGTGGTATTGATGGTGGCAACATTGGCACTGAGTTGTTTCACTTCTTGTTGTGTCTCTGTGAAATTATATTGCAAGGTATTGAAGCAAGCTTCCAAGTCTTGGCTACAGATATGGGCCATGATGACAAGGGAACCAAAATGGGGCGGGTGGGGTAAAAAAAATTGCTAAAAAATGATATGTATGAATGTGATAAGGGCAAAGAGATAAATCCAATGGAATAGGTCTCAAATAATGGTGCAAAAATTTCCAGAACTTTTTTTTTACACCTGCGGAGTTATACTCTGATCTAAAGAATACTGCAGTGATGAAATGTCCAAATTATTAACCATGAAGAAATGTGTAGTTATTTGGCAACCCGAACATAGTTGCGCGACAATAGATCTTATCTATTTTATTTTATTTTATTTTGTCCCCAAGGGTTAGGTATTCAAGGGTTCTATAGACAAGGGTTTTCCTTGTGCTATAGCTCTCTGATATACATGTGGGGTCCAACAATATTACTCGGCCCAATATATCAGGGCACTAACTAAAGAGGCTAGACCGTGCCCTTAGTTGTACTACCCGACTACCTAGGTACTAGAGAGTATCTTCCCAAGTGTTGTTCTCGGTGGCACTATAGCATTCAGGAGGCCAATCGGTTTATCTAAAGAGGGCTTCAGGAAATCTAGGCTGATCCGTACACAGGTGTTGTCTGATGCACTACCAATCGAAGGGGTACTAACTGGGGTTACAAGGGTGGCCAACAGATGTGCGATTAAGTACCACTTGTATTTCCTGCGTGTATGAATCCCTCAACCGCGGGTTTATGCGTGTAACGACATATCTTTGTGGCTTAAAGACGTTGGAATACATCTCTACCCTGAAGAAAAAAAATTAACCCACAATTTATGCCGAGGAAAGTGCTCTGATATCACTTGTAATATTCTAGATATAAAAAGGATGCAGAACATAAATAAAATGCTAGAAATGGCAGATAAACAACAATATAACCAGAACAACACGACAATAACAATGAAATGATATCAAAATAACACCAGAAAGAGCACTTTGATTCTGAGAGAAATGTTCACGAGCCTCTTCGAGGTGGCAAACTCTATTCGAGCAGATCTCTATTACACTAATATCCAAGTTAGGGTTCTCATACCCTCGACTCCTTTTTATACTAAATATGTCTATCAATAGAACCATCTAAAGGAAGATCCTTCTATAAGCGGAAGCTTCTATTAGGTCTTCTTACATTCAACTTATTCTACTTTATTGCAAGGCCTTATTAATATTGACCTTTATTACATCACAATACATTGTTCTACCTATGTGAGGGGTTAGGTCCCTAGCACTATGAATCAAGAAGATAATCAATCTCCACAACCAGCACAAAGAAATAAGCGACTCATGAATCATACACATATGTTCAAAATCAAATCTCATGCCTTGTTTCAACAATTCTTTTGTTGGCTCAGTTCCATACTTTGTTTCGTACAAGTTTTATACCCCATAATAAATCATAGATTTAATATAAAGTATGATTTTTTTTTCATTAATTATAAAATAATGAAAGTAAAACAACATAGATTATACTTACAAATTCGACAATTAATTTTTGATATACCAACATATACTCACAACCCTTAATTAACCCAATTTCAATCAATTTTTATGATGGCTCTTCTTTGTATGTTAGCACATGTTTGAAGACATTCAAGTATGGCTATTGTAAAACAACTTAAAATATACAAAAAAAAATTAAGTTGTTATAAGGAAATAACAATTACTTGCAAACTTTGCTATCAACCCTTTTATTCCTTGTCATCCAGTTTCATGAGCAGAATGAGTTCCATTTTATGTTCTTTTTTGTAAGAGAATATTTGAAAATTAATACTTAATGTATAATTAATTATTTGTACCTAATAGAAAAATTCAATGATTACATACATTTGAAGCACGTTGTTGTTGAGATAGCTCCTCCTGTGATGAAATTATGTCCAATTCTTTGACCATCTCCTTATACACTTTTTTGGACATTCATACTGGCATATCTCGAATATCAACTCGTTTGTCCTCTGGTATTTTCATAATTTTCTTAAAAAAATAACATGACAATATAGTATTTTTATATTGATATATGAAAACTAAATATCACAAAATTGATATATTAATAAATGAAT
>SNQJ01S0036942.1:59019-82669 GCA_010110895.2 Picea sitchensis
TATATATATATATTCTAAAAAAGTGTTTTTAGGAGTTTTACTTTTTGAATGATTCTTTTTTTTTGTTGTATGTTTTTTCTATTGCAAGTGTGACAAGTTTCATTGACCATTTCTCTGGAAATGCTTCTTGTAGTTTAAATATACCCTGTTTATTGGAATCATTGGATTGATTTCTATATTGTAAGTGGAAATTACGTCTATACGTTCCTTCCACTATATCCCTCATAGTCCTGTAAAAATTCCCCCCCTTTGATTAATCTCCAACACCACTCTAGATGAGCTAAGGACCAATTCATCATCATTTACATCTTCTATATTAATTAATTTTGTTTTGTTATGATGGAATTTTATTTCCTCGTTGTTGGTGCATGCATAACATTAAACACATGTGAATTAATAGATTGTTTGAAACATGTCATATAATATTCCTAAGTATATTATTAATGGAAATTAAAAAAAAAATCATATTGAATAGTATTTTTTCATTCACCTAATTCATCCCTCTGCAATTTTTACATCAATATTTTACGCTCTTCTTCACTTAGATAAAAAATAATGTTATCTAACTTCCTCATTATGATACCCAAAAACTTGTATTTTTAATTATCATTTCTATTAATTTTTTTAGTTTAGAATTTTAATTATTTTTCAAAAAAGACAATTTGGTTGATATATCAAAAAGAGACTTGTAAAACCTTATTATTTTATGAAAATAAAAACACGTGGAAAAAGGGGCACATGTTGAAGCAATTGTTAAAGAGGGAGTTAGGAATCCAAAGGGTTAGGCCAAGTGGCAATAGATAGAGATAAATTGTAGAGTTAACTTAGCTTCAAAATGACACATTCCATATTTATAGGAGAATCTGTAAACATGTGGAAAGTTAAATATGGAAGGTGTTCAGTGAGAAGGAGGCTCAAGACAAGTGTCACAAGTCCTAGGAAAAATAAAACAAGTCATGACAAGGGAATGGGATTCCATTCCAAGAGGGAAAAATTTGATAGATTGAAAAAGGATATGCGCAAACCTACTTGACACATCAAAATTTTACAAAGATTACTCACATCACCGGAGCTCATAATTCTGCAAGTGGCCACATAGGCATCCCCTTGGATTCTGAACTCGTCTCAGGGGTTAAAAATGTTACAGAGACTCTATTCTAAAGTTGGGAGGAACAGGGACTTCAATGTGTGGTTTCCCCAAAGTTCCAGGTTTTATTCTTATTATGAAAATGTTGATTTAAAATCTTACTATGTTTTTATTGTGCATTATTGTGTCTAAAATATGGGAATAAATAAATTGTAACAATGTTAGAAATTAAGAGCATTATCAAAAGAGGATTCATGTATATCATGAGTTTAGGTAGGAAAATGATGAAATAAAGTAAATATCTATTCAGATCCTAGATCTATGCTCAGAGTCATAATACCAGTAATAAAGCAATAAAAATAGTAGGTATAAACCAATTAATAAACCAAAGTTTTCCTCGTATTAGAGACTTGCAAGGAAGAGAAACAAAGTTTCAACAAATACAATGCATACAACCGAAATGAAAATAGTTACAGAGGTAACATATTATATTATGCATATATCGAAAAACGAAAATTTTACAGAATTTATAAATTACATTATGCACGTATCCAAAGAGTGAAATAGTTATAGAGTTAACATTTACAAATTACACTATGCATATATCCGAAAGGGAAATAGTTACGGAGTTAACATATTATACCATGCAAATGAAATAGTAATAGAGTTAATAAAATGCGCTATACATATGTTCTAAAGGAATTCGTTACAAAGTTTAAATATAATACAACATACATGTAATCGAAAGAAATCATTACAGAGTTTAAGGAAATACTCTTCCATATATCCATAAGGAAATCATTACAACGAATGTGTATATTCCACAAGGGAAAGACCAATAAATAAAAATAGGGACATAAATAATGATTGACATAAATGAAACAAAAGAATAACCAGGGTATTAAAAAATTATGAAATGCGTAAAAAACATATCTGAGCGACAGACTTCCATGAACGATTATACAATTTATTCGGTCAACTAGCTATGATAATAAAAAAATCCTAAAATGTGGTGCCAAATTTGAGGGTAGTTAAGGATTGGAACCCAAATACCTTTATGAGAAAAGGTATTCCTGAATCTCCATGGTACCAACCTCCATGATACATGTACATCAAATAGTAGACAAGTTAGGATGCAATACATAGTTATTTAAAACAACAAAAGTATTTAGAGAATTAAAATACTAACTTACCGTGGGTGTACCAAGTATCTGGTATCTTTGTATGTCGCTTGAGCTCCACCCGAATGTAAAATGAGTTTAATGGATGATGGGTACTCTCACATTCAATACGTAGGGCCCATCATTATTCAATTACCTGAGAATAAAAGTATCAACAATGACAAGGAAAAATTATTACAGAGTAAAACTAGAGAATAAATCGACTCTATGAGAAACTGGTATTCTATTTAAACATGAACACTATCTCAGTTTGAATATCATAACGAATTGAACATGTTATTTGGAACATAAAATTCCATAGAATAACGAGTCCAGGAGGTAATACCCTTTTGAACAGGGACAAACTGGAAGTGAAATATTATCATAACCAAAATATAACCATAAGCTTTATATAACAAACTTACACAATGAAGTAAGAAGTCTACGATGGAAAATATCGCAGATACATTTAGATAGAATCGATGACCTAACAATTACCGACACTGCAAGCTAATGGATCAGTTAAGAAAAACTTAGAGAAAAAAAAAGAAAGTGAAGAGGTTGTTAAAACTATTACCAATTATGTGATGACACAACCATAAGAAACCCAAAAACACAATGAATGTTGAGCACTCACACAGTGAAAACACTTAACGCTACGAAAACCTCTCAGAGTAAAATGAAGAGAAGATAAATAAAAACGAAGAAGTGTGAAATGATCCAAACCCGGGAAAGGTCGGAAGGGTTAAGGCTCTGACCCAAAACCCTAACACTTGGAAAAACAGGGACCCTGCGCGTGTACATCCTCAGAAAAAAACGCTGAGAAAATATCATCTCGATATGGTAGCTACATGTGGCACATGAAAGGTCGTAGGACATGTGATGCAGGAGCATCGTAAGCAAGCCAACAAAGCAAGCGCAAAAGCAGAGGACAACTAGATATGCACCAACACACATTTTGAAATCATTTTGAATTTAAAAGGATAAGACATTAATGTAATATCTTGAAAGGATGCATTCACATTTATGTTTTGAGTTGTAATACAGATCTTGAGAGGTTTCTCTCATCTGTTTGTTGGAGTCATTTATTGTATTAAATGTAAAGTAGTTGTATCTTTTATTTCGATTTGATAGTTTATAGTGTAGGAGGAAAAACTTTAGAAATCTCCCTCACATGTATTGTATTGTATCATTATTATTATTCTCATTGTAAGAATTATAGAGTTGTAGAGAAAGAGAATAGAAGAACATAGATTGTAGAAGAGTGTATAAGCAGATAGTTGATGATATAGAACCAATGTACAGATGCACTTGGATTAATATAAGAAGGATTTGATCCAAATTTCATGGTGTTTATGAATTCTATTTACATCTATTGAATGGTATGTTTATAGTTAATTCCGGTCTCTGTTATGCATTTGTTTCAATGCTATGTGTATGTATGATTTCATGATTGACTGTATGAATTCATTGAGAGGGAGAGAATGAGTTTCAATTGTTTCTCGTCCTGTGAATTCCTGCAAGGAGTGCAGTGAAAGTCCTCAAAGAGTGCGTTGACAGGTTTCGAGTTTACCTTAGACAAGATCAGGAGAGATATCGTTGTTCTCATACTAGCAGAAGTGCGAGTATAGCAAAAAGCTGCAAAAGGAGTATGTAGGCAGGTCGAAGTCTTATACTTTTCCAACCCAAATGAGGGGTCGAAGGATTTATGTTGCAAGGAGTGCATATAAGAGGAAGACATCAAATAACCAGAGGTTATCGTGAGTGCTTCAAGGAGTGCACACAAAGAACCCTTGGAATTATTGAGTTTGCAATAGAAGAGAAGCTCATAAGGGATAGAGACTTTGAGGGATTCGAAGAAAAGAAGAAGGTTGAAATAACTTCATATAGGTTGACCCCAGAAGAATTGATGTCAATTCCTTTGGCTTGGAGCCATTGAAAATCTGAATAGACGGTGGAATTTCTTAGAGGGAGAAATAGCTAAATTTCGTGAGCCGTTGGACCTAGTAGATCAGTGGGAAGGATAAGGTTGATAACCTTTCAACTCTCACAAGCCCAGGAGGAATAGTATCTATTGGATCTGGATCAACAGGATTCATTGATCTCTTGATTCCAGACCTCAGTATTTTAGGATTCGGGAGTTGGAGTAGTTGGCTAGTGTTACACAAAAGGTCTCGGTATCGAAAAATGCGAAGTCGCGACGCGATCATGGTCGTCGATCAAGGGGAAGGTATAGGACCTTCAGATCTAGTCCTAAGGAGAGGTCCCACATCGGGTTTCATGGTTTCGTGGATGTGGAGTGTTGGGGTTGTATCACGCCAATACCCCTGAAATCGTGATTCGCAAAAAAAAAAATCGGTAAAGGTTGTGGTCACATCGTTGGTCACTTTGGTAAGAGTTTGTGCCTAGTTCTTGTTTGCACAAGCGTAGCTCCTAAGAATGACCCATGGTTACAAGTGTGAATATTCTAGCTGGTAATCAAAGAGCCATTTCGTCTCAAGGGAGATTAAGAATGATCCTTAGACTAGAAGGTCGAGCAAAACCGACTGAGGTAGTGGTCTTGTGCAAGGTGTTATCAGAGCTTACAATCATTGTTATTTGTATGCAGGAGGCGAAAGAAGGAAAGTTGTAAATTGGATTCTGCGTGGAACAGATTTGAACAATGCTACCCAGAAGACGTCAAGACAGACCAATGTTCAATCCAACTGTGGAAAGGGAAATGATAGAACTTCGTGCTCGATTAGATGCTATGGATACATCAAAGAGACGAGCTACTGATACAGGAGATGTCAATGAAGCCGAAAGTGAAAATGAGGCTAAGGATGAAGGAGAAGTTGTAGAAGAAGACGTTGTAGAAGAACATCTATTCAGAGTTGTTGCAAGAATAGGGGCCAGAGAAAAAATGGACATTCTGATGTATGAAGGCAACTTTGACGTTGAGGAGATGCTAGATTGGTTTAGAGCTCTGTATGAATACTTCGATTATGAAGATATCAAAGAAGATAGGAAAGAAAAACATGCTGCCACTAGATTGAAAGGGCATGCAACAATGTGGTGGGATGAAATGAAGGCTGATAGGACTTGCAAGGGAAAGAAAACAATCAAAACCTGGGATAGGATGGTAGAAAAAATGAATGCCAAGTCTATACCGAGAGACTATCAAATTAACCTATTTCGAAGAATGCATAATTTGAGATAGAAGGGGATGACAGTAAAATAATACAGTGAGGAATTTTACCGACTTAACATCTGAGATGGTCATCATGAGAGTGATGATGAAAAGGTCTCTATATACATGAATGGTCTAAGATATGACATTCAGGATGAGATGAACATGGTCACAATCAGAAATGTGGAATATGCTTATCAGATTTCTCTGAAGGAAGAAGAAATATTTGCCTGAAAAAAAAGGTCAAAGGGGCAGAGGTAGAACTTAGAGAAGAGGCAAAGAAATTGCCCAGGACAGAGTTCATAATCCCAAGGATGAAGAAAATAAACCTCATAATCACCCTGAAAGAGGAGGAATTTCACAGAAAGGACAATATGTCAATAAGAACACTTTTCCGTGAGTAAGAGGAAGAGGTAGAGGTAGAGGAGGTGAAATAAAATGTTTTGTTTGTGGAAAGATCATAGACAAATCGTTTGAATGTCCTGATAGAAAAAGAGATGGAGGAGGCGAAGCTCACATTTTAGAAGAACAAAGGAAAAATGTTGAGGCAGAAGATGTATAAGGAAGACGATCCTTAATGATGACGAAAATTCTCTTGAAGCCAAAGAAATATGTGGAGAATCCAGTCGAGAGAAACAGTCTATTTAGAATTACTTGCAAGACCAAGGATAGGGTATGCAAGGTAATTGTGTAAAATGGAAGCACATATAATCTAGTATCCACATAAATGGTGGAGAAGATGGAATTGGAGACAGTTGCACATCCAAGCCAATATAAAGTCTTGTGGTTTAGAAAAGGACATCAGGGAACAGTCACTAAACAATGTTTAGTTGAATTTAAGATAGGTGTATATAGAGATGAGATTTTTTGTGATGTTATTCCCATGGATGTATGTCATCTTTTGTTGGGAAGACTGTGGGCATATGACAGAAATGTTGTTCATGATGGGAGAAAGAATACATACATCTTAGAGAATAATGGTAGGACACATGTTGTTTCCAATCGAAGACAAGAAGGTGAAAGAAGAAGTGAGAAACACTATACTTCTCATGAGTGGGAAGGAACTTCTGGAGGAATTCAAGAAAGCAGAAGACATGCAGTTTGTTGTGGTAAGGAAACCTAGAGTCATATTGACCAGTACTTCGATAGATGATCTACCGGAGGAAATTCAGGAAATGATGGAGAATTTCGCTGATATAGTGGTGGATGATTTACCTTGTTCGTTGCCACCCATCAGAAGTATAAGACATCACATTGACCTTATACCAAGAGCGAGTTTACCAAACAAGGCAGCGTACAGATTGACGCTACAGGAGAATGAAGAAGTCAAGAAGCAAGTCCAAGACTTGATGGACAAGGGGTTGATAAGAGAAAGCTTGATTCCATGCGTTGTATAAACAATGTTAAGTTCAAAGAAGGATGGTGGATGGAGAATGTCTACAAACTCGAGAGATATAAACAAAATCACCATCATGTATAGATTTCCTTTACCGAGGATCGATGACTTGATGGATTGCTTGATTGGAGAATTTTTTTTTCAAAGATTGATTTGAAAAGTGGATATCATCAAATTAGAATGAGGGAAGGTGATGAATGGAAGAAAACATTCAAGACGAATGAAGGATTATATGAATGGCTTGTCATGTCGTTTGGCTTGAAGAATGTGCCAAGTACCTTCATGAGGTTAATGAACAAAGTTATGAAAGATTTCATTGGAAAGTTTGTAATTGTGTATCTTGATGATATACTGGTCTTCAGTAAGACTAAGGAAGAATATCTGAAACACCTAACTCTAGTGATGAAGAGGTTACAACAAGAGAAGTTGTTAATAAATCTGAAGAAGTTGTCTTTCATGAAGAAAGAACTCATTTATTTGTGATTCGTAATCTCTTCGAATGAGTTGAACATGGATCCTGAGAAGGTAAAAGAAATCAAATAATTGCAATCGCCAAGGAATATATTTGAAGTCATAGGCTTCTATGGACTAGTGAGTTTTTACAGGAAGTTCATCAGAAATTTTAGTTGAATTTTTGCGCCAATGATGGACACAGTCAAGAAAAGACATAAATATTTTCATTGGATAGAGGAAGCAAATAAAATTTTTAAGTTGTTGAAGGAGAAGATAATTAAACAACCAGTTCTAGTTCTGCCAAACTTTGGTAAGACATTTCAAGTGAGATGTGACACAAGTGGATTTCAGGTTGGAGCAGTCTTAAGCCAAGACAATAGACCGATTGCATACTTCAGTGATAAGCTGAACGATGCCAATATGAAATATTCCACGTATGATAAAGAGTTTTATGCATTCATATAAGCACCAAAGAAATGGAGGCACTACTTGGTTCTAAAAGAGTTTGTTTTGTATAGCGACAATCACGCTTTACAATTCATAACCAAACAAGAAAAACTGAATCAGAAACATGCAAATGGGTTGAATTTATGAAAAACTTTACTTTTGTTATAAAGCACATTTCTGGAACTGCTAACAAGGTTGTTGATGCATTTAGCAAGAAATGTTTGATTCTGCAGGAGTTTCGTGTGAAGACCTTAGGTTTTCATAACCTTAAGGATATGTACATGGATGATTCAGATTTTAGGGACGCTTATGAAGCATGTGAGAATTCTGTTCTGAGAGATAGAATCCAATGGATTGAATACTTAATCCAGGATGGATTATTATTCAAAGGAAATCGGTTGTGTATCCCAAAGAGTTCTATGAGGGAGAATATTCTGAAAGAAAAACATAGTCGAGGATTGGGTAGACATTTAGACCATTAAAAACAATTGTGCAACTGAAAAATCTATATTGTTGGCTAGGGATGAGGACATATGTCAATAAATCTGTCAACAACTGTAGAATTTTCCAACACGCAAAGGTAAAGAGACAGAATACATGATTATATCAACCATTGCCAGTACTAGAGAGGTCATGGGACACGGTAAGCATGGATTTTGTGTTAGGACTGCCAAGGACACAGAGAGGTTGTGATTCCATATTCGTGGTAGATGATAGATTCTCAAAAATGGTTGTTGTCCCTTGGTTATGGAAGGAAGCGAAGATCAAGGGAGAAAAGGTAAAATGAGAATTGCGAGGGAAAAAAAGTGACTGCCACTAGGTCGAAGTAAGCAAAAGATAAGAAAAGATGGAGCGAAGTACAGAAAATCAATTCGTTGAATGAGGAGATCATGGATGACAGATCAACAAGAGAAAATAATCATAGACAAATCAACATGCAGAGAAAGCCACGATTGGATGCTTTGGAGCACCGTGCGACAAGGAAGGAAATATAGGTTGGCGAAGCCCTGAAAACGTGGGTCAAGTTGACCTAGGGTTTTAGACACCTGGGGTTTTGGGTAATTAGGGGTTTGACACCTAGGTTTTGGCCTAAGGCTGTCGGTGAGGGACTGCAATGTATAAATAGAGGTCGAGAGGACCTAGGTCGAGTCAGTAGTAGAACTGGGTATTTCTATTGATTTTGGTTGATTAAGAGATTACTGTGCGGTGAGAGAGAGAAGTACTGAGAGTGAGAGCCTTCTAGTATTGTAAGATATTCAACTGGGTGTGAATATTAGATCCCGCAGCTAGGTGCGCAGGAAGGGGAGAGAAGAGGAGAGAGAATCTAATGGCCAAAGTGTAGATCATAACTGTAAGCTTTATCTTAATATATCATAAGCCCAGTTCTGTGGACATAGCCCTAGATAAAGGGTGAACCTCTTACATTTTGTGTTGTATGTGTGATTGATGCCTGCATTCCTATCATTTTTATGTTGTCATTTGCATTATTGTGTTAGATCAGATCTATAGTTGCGCAGTGTATATCTAGTTGATAAGTGACACATGAATGCTACATTATTGTTGTATTAGTTCCACTTGATATTCCCCTGGTTGTAGACATCTCTGTCCTGCAACCCCCCTCTTAGCTACTTCTGGTGAGATTGCATCTTCTTCGAACGTGTTTTCGAAAGGGACAGTAGCTAGGGCTTGTTGGTGCACTCTTGGAATGAACCCTGGGTCTGCCCCTGTGCCAACAAATGGTTTCGTTGCTGGGACAAGAATATTTTTAGGGGAATTTCAAGGTGGTTGCCATCAAATACCGAGATTCAAAAGTGGATAGAGGATCAAGAGAGGGACTTCGCTGAAGCCCAAAACAAGAACCCTAAACTGAGTACTGAATATTGGCTACAAAGATGCATCTTCAACGACATTCACGAGATCTTATTTGGGGGAATCCACCAGGAGTTGCTTGAATGGTTGGCTAGGTTAGTCGATACCCAGTTCGAGATTAGATCTATACTTCTTATGGTTTGGACACGGACACTGATCTAGAAGGTCAAGAGAGTTGACAATGATGTATCCAGAGTAGTAGATCATTGGTTTGATAGTACCATTGGAGGGTATATCACCGATTTTGTTGTTGACAGAACAAAATCATATAGCCAAGCCAAGAGATACTTTTTCAAAGGACCCAGAGGAAATTTTTTTCACTTTCTAAAGATGAGAATCAAGATGATTTTGCATGAAAACCACATCTTGAAGATACAGTAGATTGGTCAGACCTGAAAAGGATAATGTTCAAGATCTCAGACAATGACAATGAAAACGACACAGAAGCAGGACATGCGCATAATGAGAAAGTATTCTGAGGGGTTCACCTTGAGAACTTTTTTAATCAAAACTATGGAGAAGAGGGTTTCTACAGTGGAGAAGAGGTAGATCTAACCAATGAAGAACATTTAGAACCCACTAGAATAGAAGAAGGGGAAGCTGAAGAACTTTGCCGAAGTGAGCCAGAAACCTCAGGAACTGCATGGATTACTGAAGTAAGTAACATTAATATTCCTATTGTCTCAACAATACCTAGCAATCAGAATAGTCAGAACCACCAAAGTCCTCAGAGCATTGCTATTGGTAGCTTAGGATCTACTCATGCAAGAAGCCTAGTCAGCTCTATGGAAGATGAAATGAGGCTCCCTATATTTAGAGGAGATGGATCTGAAGATCCATATCAACATTGGTTTCTATGTGAATCCATATGGAATATTAAAAGTATCACCGACGAAGCCATCAAGAGAACCCAATTCAGAACTATGCTAAGGGACCGCGCACTAAGCTGGTACATGAAACTTGTCCAAGGACTGGCACAGCCTAAGACACTGAACGAGATAAAAAATGAACTGATTGCAGAGTTTAAGAAACCAAATTCAGAGTCACAATGTATTACAGAGCTAAAAGAGATCAAACAAAAGGTAGCAGAACCTGTTTGGGAGTTCGACTAGTTGTTCAAGACCCTAACAGGCCGATTAAATTTCCAGATCCCCGATGAACAGAACAAAGAATGGTTCATCGTTTCATTGTTACCACACATCAGAGTCCCTCTGATGCAACAGAATATTGCATCACAGGCAGAAGCTTTAGAAATATCCATGAATATTGAATCATCACCTATGGGAGAATCGAGCTCAAGCATGAGCTAGATCTTGAGTCAGCTAACCAGTTTTTCTTTACAGGTCGAGGATATGATGAAAGATAAGGGAAAATAAAAAACGAAAGATGTCTGGTGTGTGATATGTAGATCAGAAGGTCATGATAAGGAACATTGTCCCTTATTTCATGATTATTTGGCCTCGGGAGCACCGAGCCCCTTGAAGCAAGTTAACTTGCGCTGGTGTGATGTGTGCAGAAATAGACATCACCCAGGTGAATGTTATTACATGCAAAAGTATGTTTAGACACCTACAAAATTGTACTGCACATTATGTAAATTAGTACGACATGATGATCGAGATTTTAGAGATTACGATATCATGCATGAGAGGTCGAGAGACATATACACGATTCAAGGTGAAGTACAACAAGAAGGAAACACTCAACAATACAACTCTCTAGGGAGAGGAAACTTCACTCCTCACGGTGGATATAGAGGACAAGGACGAGGAGGAGGTATGGGCCGAAGTCAAGGACAAATAATATTTTATAATTGTGCACAACTAGGACACTTAGCAAGGGATTGTCAGAATCCTTGCACAACCTGTAGTTATTGTAACTCTTTCGAGCATGTCATAGAAGAATTCCCTATGATACTGGATAAGCTTCAGGAAAGATGAGGACCTCAACATAACCAACAAGTACAATTTATATATGTTTAACCTCTTGGAATCGGCCCTAGAGTCATTGTCATTACTCGAGGAGGCACTGCTATAGGAGAGGATAGAACAACCCAAAGAAAGATTGCAAAAGAGTCAGGTATCAAGAAAGCTGAGGAGAAGACTCAACATTTTGATGCAAATAAAGAAAGACAAATCTTTGAGGAAGAAAGACAGGGATTCAAGAGGAACCAAGGATCCTCATTCAGAATGCAACCATAAGTAAAAGTGTATGGAATGCCTCAGGCATTTGATCAATCGACTGAGCATAAAGAAGGAAAATATGAAAGTATGCTCATCGAATTTTTGTACACTTGTCTTAAATTAATTCAGGATGAGAAAGATGTACAAGAGTTACATAACCTAATCAGGCAATATGAACTAGGAAAGGTAGACCCCTTGCTGAACAGGGTAGTACACTAGATTGGTAAGAAGAGAAGAACAAACAAAGAATTACATTTGAATGCTCAAATAGGAGAGTATGATATAGACTATGTTGTCCTCGACTTAGGGTCGGAGGTCAATGTCATGACGAAGAAAACTTGGGCACTGATGGGAAAACCCAAACTGATATATTCCCCTAGCAGGATTCACATGGATAATCAACAATCTGTCATCCCATTTGGACGATTGGAGAATGTCCCTGTGGACATCGAGGGAGTTAGAACCTTTGCAGACTTTGAGGTAATTGAAATTGTTGATAATAGCTTCTCTTACCCTACATTACTAGGAAATGATTGGGCCTTCAACAATTCTACTATGGTCAATTTAAAGAAAAGACACATGACATTTGAAGGATATGTCCTTAGGGTCATTGCACCCTTAGATCCATATGAAGGTCCGAGGTATACAGATCCCATCAGAGAAGAAGACTATGCATATGAGTTGGAAAACATCTATAAATTAACAACCATACAATAGGATTATATCAACCCTAGTGCCGATGGGAATCTAAGATGGTGAAGTGACAATGCGTGCTCATCAGATTCAGAAGAAGAATTGGAGATTTGGAAGAACCAGATGTATTAAGTATGCAGAAGGATATGTGCTCAATTGACCAAATAATTTCACTAGATTGGTACAACAATCAATAACTTACCTACCTTTGATGGTTTGAATCCTTTAGAATCCTTCTTGATGGACTTTGAAGAAATTGTACCAGCAAAATAGAGGTTGTTGGCTATGGACGAGGCTCTGAAAGCTACACCAACAAGATGGTGGGGGACACATAAAAGAAATATCACAGACTGGACACAATGTTGAACCTTGATTAAAATGTGGTTTTCATCACAAGTAGGAAGCTGTGAAGTGAGGTACACAAGTAGAAGCTACCCAAAGGACCATGTACGAAGTTGTGAAGAGGCTTGGAGTGACATTCCTCGAGAACAATGGGTACACAGATTCATTAACATGTTGGACACAACCCCTATTAACTGGTACCTTCAAGAAGAGTTGTACCTTATCACTGCAGATTGGGAAGGTATGCTTCAGAATTTTGTAACCACCTTTTTGTTTGAAAGTGAATTTCCCTCAGTATATCAAGCATTAAATATTTTGAGGAAGAAAGTATTTAAGGTGTCATCCATCCTCCCTTTGGAGAAATAAGAGGATGAATGGACTACGCCATTCCATAAATTACAAGGATGTTACAACATTAATGTCGACGAAAATGATGATCCGAGGAAGGTAAACATTGCTGAGACAGAAGGCCACAGGAATGTGGAAGGACCAGGAATTGAACTTCCATCCATTGGACAACTGATCAAGATAAAGAAAGTTAATATTTGGATAGAGGTGACACTGAAGCTTGGCAATTTTAGAGATTATTGGGATGCTTCTACCATTGACAAAATTACAGAATTACAACATGAGTATCAGGACTTGTTCCCGACCAAGTTCACTGATATGAAGGGTATCAAAGGACCTATGGGAGAGATGAAAATACCTTTGAAACCATATGTGAATCCAGTCAAGCAAAGACCCTACAGGTTGAACCCAAAATATAAGGAAAAAGTGAAGATTGAGCTCGACACAATGATGGAAGCGGGGATTATTGAACCTATTGAAGAGTCGTAGTGGATCATCCCCATCGTAGTACAAGACAAGAAGACAGACAAGATCAAAATATGTGTGGACCTCAGAAAGATGAACGATGCATGTTTTCATGACCCCTTCCCTACACCATTCACAGATGAAGTATTAGACAATGTGGGAGGCCAGAAGGTATACTCTTTTACAGACGGGTTTTCAGGATACCATCAGATCTGGATTGCCAACGAGGACTTCCACAAGACCACATTTTCCATAGAATGGGGATCCTACCAATACACAGTGATGCCATTTGGAATGAAGAATTCCCTAGCCATCTTTTCTAGGGTGGTGTTCGAAGCGTTCAAAGAATTTTTGCATAAGTTTTTAGAAGCCTATTTTGATGACTGGACTGCTTTTAGTTTGCTGAAAAATCATGTTGAATCTCTAAGGCTAATGTTGGATAAATGCAGGCAATGTCAAATTGCTTTGAATTTTAAGAAGTGAATCTTCTTCTCACCATTTGGAGTATTATTAGGTCATATTGTATGCAAGCAAGGATTGTTTGTAGACCCATCCAAAATCACAATTATAGTTGATTTTCCACCTCCTACCTCAGTCAAACAATTTCGCACTGTGCTAGGACATACTGGCTATTACAGGAAATTTATCAAAGGATATGCTCAGATTACTGTGCCAATGGATAATTTATTAAAAAAAGAATGTTAGTTTGGTTGGACTGAAGAATTCCTGCAGATTTTTGACACACTGAAACAACAGATGGTGACTGCGCCTATTCTGGTCTTTCCAGATTGGAGCAAGGAATTTCATGTGCATGTTGATGCATCTTCCATTTCATTAGGAGAAGTACTAGCACAACCTGGAGAAGGGGACATTGATCATCCATTATCATTTTCTAGCAGAAATATATCTATAGTTGAAATCAATTACACTACTACAGAGAGAGAAGGATTAGCCATGGTGTATGTGTTGCAAATTTTTTTCCATTACTTACTAGGAGGACACTTTAAAATGTTTACTAATCACTCTATGATTTTGAGATCATAGTTAAGCCAGGAAGAATGAACAAGGGACCTGACCACCTATCGAGGTTGGAACATGGTGAAGAACCCACTAGTCTGGAGGATACACTACCAGATGCACAACTACTCGCCATTAGGAAGATGGATGACCACTTCACATACATAGTTCAATTCCTATCAACATGAATGGCTCCAAGTGAGTATACAATTTCCCAGAAGAAACAACTAGTGGTGTGCGCTGCAGACTTTTCACTGATAGTTGGTCAGCTATATAATATGGGACCTAATGAGATACTAAGAAGATGTGTGATGGAGGTAGAGTGCCCATTGATCCTCACAAAATCTCATGAAGGCATCGCAGGAAGACATTACGCAGGCAAAGAAACTGCGTAGAAGGTTCTGCGAGCTGGCCTTTGGTGGCCTACTTTACACAAAGATGCTAAATAGTATACCAGAGCCTGTGATGTATGCCAAAGAGTTGGAAAACCATCCAGAAAAGACGAAATACCACTAGCACTGCAAATGACCCTACAATCATTTGCAAAATGGGTCATTGACTTCGTGGGACCTATAAACCCACCAGGGAAGCGCACAGGAGCAAGGTATATTATCACTGCGACATAATACCTGACTAGATGGGCTGAAGAAAGAGAAGTCAAGGATTGTAGTGCAACTACAACCACGCATTTTATATTTGATGACATAATAACCAGGTTTGGATTCCCTAAGACCCTTATGAGTGATCAAGGCACTCATTTCATCAACAAGACAGTTGAATCCCTGACTGAAGAATTTGCAGTCCACCATCATAAGAGTACACCTTACCATCCACAAGCAAATGGAATGGTTGAAGCATTCAACAAAATATTGGAGACAACATTGACAAAGATTTGTAGTGTGAACAGGGATGACTAGGATTTAAGAGTACAAACAATACTCTGGGCTTATCGTACCACTTGCAAGAAATTAACAACGCAAACCCCTTTCAAGTTGGTTTATGGTCTCGAGGCTATTGTACCAATGTAATACTTGGTACTAAGATTAACAATTGTTTCATTTACATACATGGATGATACTAGCGTTGTTTGTGAGAGACTTTCCCAACTGGTTGAACTAGAAGAAGACAGATTTATGGCAGGATTCCATCAGCAGGTACAGAAGGAAAGAGAGAAGGCCTATCATGACAAACACATCAAGAAGAAGGAATTTAAGAAAGGTGATTTAGTACTTGTGTATGACAATAAATTTATAAGACATCCAAGGAAGTTCAGAACGTATTGGATTGGACCATATGAGATCACCTATGTTACAGAAGGAGGAGTTGCATAATTGAAGACATTGAAGGGAGAATGGAAAGAGGGATTAGTAAATGGGAATCGACTGAAGTTATACTATGATAACGAGTTTCCTCGTAGCTCTTAGTAAAATAAAAGAAGAAAAGTGTCTAGGTACCAGGTGCAGTTGAAACTGGGTACCAGACACATAAAATACAGTCTGCACAAGGATGGGAAGGAGGCATGGAGAAGAACGCAAAGGATTCACTCCGCAGTCCAAAGTCGAAGTGACATGGAAAGATAAGAACTGAAGTGCCTCGGGATGAGTCACAGGTGAGTGTTGGGGGCTTGTTGGCCCTTGGTTATGGAAGGAAGCGGAGATCAAGGAAGAAAAGGTAAAATGAGAACTGTACGGGAAACACAGTGACTGCTACTAGGTTGAAGTAAGAAAAAGATAAGAAAAGATGGAGTGAAGTACGGAAAAGAAAGTCGTTGAATGAAGATATCATGGATGACAAATCAATAAGAGAAAAGAATCGTAAACAAATCAACAAGTAGAGAAAGCCACCATTGGATGCTTTGGAGCACCGCACGACGAGGAAGGAAAGGCAGGTTGGTGAAGCCCAGAAAACATGGGTCAAGTTGACCTAGGGTTTTAGACACCTAGGGTTTTGGGTAATTAGGGTTTTGACACCTAGGTTTTGGCCTAAGGTTGTCGGTGAGGGACTGTAATGTATAAATGGAGGTTGAGAGGACCTAGGTCGAGTCAGTAGTAGCAGTAGGTATTGGTATTGATTGTGGTTGATCGAGAGATTACTGTGCAGTGAGAGAGAGAAGTGTTGAGAGTGAGAGCCTTCTAGTATTATAAGATATTCAACTGGGTGCGAAGATTAGATATTGCAGATGGATGCACAGGAAGGGGAGAGAAGAGGAGAGAGGATCTGCTGGATAGAGCATAGATCAGAACTGTAAGATTTATCTTAATATATCATAAGCCCAGTTTTGTGGACGTATCCCTAGAGAGAGGGTCAACCACGTACATTTTGTGTTGTATGTGTGATTGATGCCTGGATTTCTATCATTGTTATGTTGAGATTTGCATTATTGTTTTAGATAAGATCTATAGCTGCGCAGATTATATCGAGTTCATAAGTGACACATGAATGCTACATTATTGTTGTATTAGTTCCACTTAATATTCCCCTGGTTGTAGACATCTATGTTCTGCAACCCCCCTCTTCGCTGCTTCGGGTGAGACTGCATTTGCTTTGCAGGTGTTGTCGAAAGGGCCAGTAGCTAGGGCTTGTTGGTGTGTTCTTGGAGTGAACCCCAGGTCTTCCCCTATGCCAACACTGGCACATTTCATTCCAAGTCAGAAAACCAATGATGCAACACACATTGTAAATCTATTTTTTAGAGAAGTTGTCCAACTTCATGACTTACCCAAGAGTATTGTTTCAGAGAGGGATACCAAATTTGTTGGTCATTTATGGAGGACACTATGGAAAAAGATGGGGACTAGATTATCTTTTAGCTTAGCATATCACCCTCATACAGACGAATAGACTGAGGTAGTAAATTGAAGTTTAGGGTATTTGTCGAGGATTTTAGTAGTTGAACATCACAGTAAATGGGATTAGATTCTTCCACAAGAGGAATTTTCATATAAGGATTCACCGAATAGGAGCACAGGATAGAGCCCATTCCATATAATGTATGGAATGAAGCTGAGAGGAGTATCTGAGTTGAGAGACTTAGAGCAGAGTGAATTTAGAAGTGCTGGAGAAGAAGAATTTGCAGCAGAGATGCAAGAGTTCCATAGTAAGATCAAAGAGCGATTGCAAAATTCCAACCAGGAATATAAGTGCAGAGAAGATAAAAATAGAAGAGAACTTTAGTTTGAAGTGGGAGAATTAGTCTTAGCGCACCTGAGGAAAGAAAGAATCCCAAGGGGAACACATAATAAATTGAATATGAAAAATATAGGACCGTATAAAATCATAAGAAAATTTGAGGCAAATGCTTATGAAATAGAATTGCTAGATGGGGTAGGAATATCATCAATATTCAATGTAGTAGATCTGTATCCTTACAGAACAGATGAATCCAAAGGAGAAAAATACCAAAAGGAAGTTCAATGGGTCAGACAAATGCTTGTAGCTGAAAAGCCGTAGATGGAAAAGGTCATTGATCAAAGAGTTAGAAAAAAGACCTGGAGAAAGAAATATTTTGAGTATTTGGTCAAATGGAAGGGATACCTGATTCAGGATGCCAGTTGGGAAAGTGAAGCGGAGATCCAAAAACATGGGCATATGGTGCAGGAGCTCATGAACAAGAGTTCATGAATTTTTCATCCAGAGGAGTATGTTGCAGGAGCATCGTAATTAAGTCAGCAAAGAAAGCACAAAAGTGGAGGACAACTGGATATGCACCAGCGCACATTTTGAAAGGATTTTGAATTTGAAAGGATAAGACATTAATTTAATATCTTGAGAGGATGCATTCACATTTATGTTTTAAGTTGTAATACAGATATTGAGCGGTTGTTCTCATCTGTTTGTTGGAGGCATTTATTGTATTAAATGTAAAGTAGTTGTAGATTTTATTTCGATTTGATAGCTTAGAGCGTAGGAGGGAAAACTCTAGAAATCTCCCTTGCATGTATTGTATCGTATCATTATTATTATTCTCATTGTAAGAATTAGAGAGTTGTAGAGAAACAGAATAGAAGAACAAATATTGTAGAAGAGTGTATAAGCAGATAGTTGATGCTATAGAACCCATGTATAGATGCACTTGTATTAATATAAGGAAGCTTTGATCCAAATTTCATGGTGTTTATGAATTTTGTTTACATCTATTAAATGGTATGTTTACAGTTAATTCTGGTCTATGTCATGCATTTGTTTCAATGCTATGTGTATGTATGATTTCATGATTGAATGTATGAAGTCTTTGAGAGGTAGAGAATGATTTTCAATTTTTTCTCATCCTGAGAATTCCTACAAGGAGTGCAGTGAAAGTCTGCAAAGAGTGCATTGACAGGTTCTGAGTTTACCTAAAAAAAGATAAGGAGAGATACCATTGTTATCATACCAACAAAAGAGCCAGTATAGCACAGAGTCGCACAAGGAGTGCGCAGGCAAGTCAAAGTCTTATACTTTTCCAACCCAAGTGTGGGATCGAAGGATTTCTGTTGGAAGGAGTGAATAGAAGAGGAAGACGTCAGATAACCAAAGGTTATTGTGAGTTCCACAAGGAGTGGGCTCAAAGAACCCTTGGAATTATTGAATTTGCAATAGAAGTGAAGCTCAGAAGGGATAGAGACTTCGATGTATTCGAAGAAAAGAAGAAGGTTGAAATCACTTCACAGTGCTTGACCTCAGAAGAATTGATGCCGAGTCCTTTGGCTTGGAGCCATTGAAAATCTGGACGGATGGTGGAATTTCTCAGAGGGAGGAATATTGAAATTTTGTGAGCCATTGGACCTAGTAGATCAGCGGGAAGGATAAGGCTGATAACCTTTCAACACTCACAATCCCAGGAGGAATAATATCCGTTGGATCTGGATCAACGGGAGTCGTTGATCTCCTAATTTCGGAGCTCGAATTTTAGGGAGTCAGGAGTTTGACTAGTTGGCTGGTGTTACACAAACAGTCACAATATCGTGAAAATTGAAGTCACGATGCGATCATGGTCATCGATCAAGAGGAAGGCACATGACCCTCATATATAGTCTTGGGGAGAGGTCCCACATCGAGTTTAAGGGTTTTGTGGAAGTGGAGTGTTGGGGTTGTATCACGCCAATACCCCCAAAATCACAATTCACGAAATACCTTTTCGGTTAAAGGTTGTGGTCACATTGGTTGGTCATGTAGGTAAGAGTTCACGCCTAGTGCTTGTTTGCACATGCGTAGCTCCTAACAAGGAAATGTGGTTACAAGAGTGAAGATTCCAGCTGGGAATTGAAGAGCCATTTCAACTTAAGGAAATTAAGAATGATCCTTAGACTAGGAGGTCGAGCAGAACCTACTAAGGTACGGGTGTTGCGCCAACATGATGGCTAATGACAAGAAGTTGGTGGGAATTAAATTAGGGATGGTGCAAATACAGGCTTAATCACCTCGCAGAACGTTACGAAAAATCATTTTATGCCAAATGTTATCCACTTCATGATACAACACAATTAGTGTTAATGCATATCAAATCCTATATTAATATATATGTTGTGTATTAAGAGCCAACGTCTAAATAAAACCAAATTAATACATGTGAAAAGTGAAACCCATTACTTTATGACAAGACAATGAAACAACTTAGGGTGTCAATTATATGAATACATTACCAATGATCATATAATACAAACTTCAAACACTATGTTAACAAGGACTTGTATTGAATATCAATGTTAACCAGAATAGGGAATTACAATTAAATAATCATCGCAAGACCTATACATATATGTATATATATATAGGTATATCATCAAACATGTCCTCAATTCGAAATAGGAATTAGAAACTTAGCATACATGTATATAGGTTATCAAATTAGTAATACTTATGGAATAGGACTTAGGATAACCTCTCTCTCTCTCTCTCTCTCTCTCTCTCTCTCTCTCTCTCTCTCTATATATATATATATATATGTATGTATGTATGGATTTTCTCAATTCATCATAGTATAAAATAATTTAACTTAGGTGGTGAGAAGTTATGAAGGAAGGGAAGTAAAATAAATTGTGATGGTTGAATAAATGATATACAAAATAAACTTTAATTTTAGAATTTAAGTTATGTGACATAATGGTATTAGAGTTGTAGATTACAATACTTGGCATTTTTATGGTATTTATCACAATAAAAATCTAACATGTAAACTTGTCTTGATTTTCTTCTTACCTCTAGGAAGAAAAATAAATTGATTTTGCAGGAAAATGACAAAAGCACTTGAGGCTCAGGGAGAAGAACATCATCAAGAAAATCCTGAACAAGGGACTATAGGTGATGGACATCTCTGGGTGAATCTGAATAATGAAAAACATTCAGAAATTATAAAGACAATAACATATCTAAGAGAAGAACTAAAAATAGTAAGAGAAGATAAAGGAAGGATTCTAAAGACTCAAGAGGAACTAAGTCCAATTCTGCTAGAGAAATTATGCAATCAAAATAATGATTAAAACAAGGGACAAAATTCTATCAATTCTAAGATATCCCAACCGAAAAAGAAAGAAATAAATTGGAGTATCTTGAATATGAGACAGAGTTAGTATACAAGGATACAAAAGACACTAAAACTTCTACCAAAAGTAGTTCTAGTCCTAAAAAAAGAACCAAAAATAAACCTAAACAACATGATGAAGTCATGGGAGAATTTAAGAAGATTAAACTGAAAAACTTCAATGTGGAAGTGGAGACTGGTGAAGAAGTAGGGCATGGCACTCCGGTATACAAAAATATTTTCGAATCTACAATTATTCAAGTGATCTTAAAGCCCTGATGGATATTTACAATCTGATAGAAAAATAAGACATATGGTGGTAGGATATAAAACGAGTGAAAAGTATTAAGGAAAGAAAAAACACTTGGAAAACCTTTAAGATATATCTTAAGAAACAATACCTTTTTGAATAGTATTATGAGGGTAAAGCCAAGGAGTTGTATGAATGGAAACTAAGAAATATTATAATGAAATATTTATGTAGGAAGTTGTTGAGTTTACTACGTTATGTACCTTATATTGTGCATGAAAAAACAAATATTCAAATAATCTTGATTTGGTTACCTAGTTCTTATAAAGATCGAATTGAGTTTGATAACCCAAAAAATTTGGAAGAAACCATGAGGAAAGGCAAACACTATTTTGAATAGTATAAAAATAGAAATGAGAATTCTAAGAATTGGAGTGGGAAAAAGGTTAAAAGGTTTAACCCTAAGAATAAAGGAGGATATTACTCTAATAGAAATGCTGATAAGATATTTCAGGGAGGTAATAAGTTGAGAACAGGTAAACATTTCAATCATCCTGAAAATAAGGGTAACAAACCACCAACCTTTTTCAATATAGAAACTGCCCAATAAGAAAAAGTAAAATGATGGGAATGCAGTGGTCTTCATTACTATAAAGATTTTTCTCTTAGGAAGAAGGGAAATAACAATGTGCAAATAGTACAGGAACTAACTACAATTGGTGAGTTGGAAAGGTCTACACCAAAAATTAGCACAGCCTTGGAAAATCAATATAAAGATCATCAATCTTCAATGGTAGAAATTGAAGGTATGATACATAATCAACCAATTATTGTTTTAATTGGTCTAGGTGATAGTTTAAGTTATATTTCTCCAAGATTTGTAGAAATTTATAAGCTACATAAAGAAAAGTTTGAAAAGTATTGGTTATTACAATTAGTGACATGAACTAAAAGGAGAATTATAGATGTTGTTAAAAACTGTGAACTTGGTATGAATGAATTAAGAACATTGTTAGACTTAAACATATTACGTTTAGGATCTTATTATGTGCTAATCGGTATGGATTGGATGAACATTTTCAAAGTGGTCTTAGATTGTTACCATAAATCATTTACCTGTGTAGATAAGGGGGGTAACATTATAAATATTAAAAGAGTACCGAGACCTGTTAGTATTAGAGAAATAACAGCCTTACAAGTTAAAATATGCATTCAAAAAGGGTGTAAAATACTTGATGTACACAAATTATAATGAAAAAGAGGAAAGTAATAATGATATAGATAAATTTCCTGTATTAGGGGAATTCCAGGATGTATTCCAGGATATTCCCGAACTACCTCCTAAGAGAGTAATAGATTTCTCCATAGACCTAATACCTGGACCTAAACAAATTGTAAAGTAAATTGCAAGAATTCATAGACAAGGAATATATCCAACCAAATGTGTCTCCATGGAGAGAACCAATACTTTTTGTTAGAAATAAAGATGGAACATTTTTTCTCTGTATTGATTATAGACAACTTAATAAAATGACTATTAAAAATAGATACCCATTACCTCGTATCGATGATCTATTTGATCAAGTACTGGGAGCTAGAATATTTTCTAAGATTGACTTACATTCTGGTTATCATCAAGTTAGGATAAAGGATGAAGATATTTATAAAACAACCTTTAGAACGAGGTACATGAATTACAAATTTGTTGTAATACCTTTTGGGCTGACTAATGCCCCAACCTCATTCATGTGCTTGATGAACAGTATTTTGGGCAAATGTCTAGATAAATTTGTGATCGTCTTTATAGAAGATATATTCTTCTATTCAAAGTATGGAAAGGAGAATGAAGAACATTTAAGAATAGTATTAGAAATACTAAGAGAACATAAAACACATATTTCATTAAATTTGGAAATATTCTATTACATGGACTTCAGTAACATTGAGTTTTTTATAAATCCTTAATATATTCCATGGAGGAAGTCAATCTATTGATATGCCTAATGTGGACTTAAGTAATTGATTTTCCTCTGAGAACCAATGCCAGGAGTAGGAAGTGAAAGCAAGGGTCTTTGAAGAGTAGTACGCAGATATTGATCTCTCCTCATTGTCGATTCTACAAAACCACTACCTGATGTAATAGTGTCAACCAACCATAGAAAAATCAATCATGGTTGGGCATTACTTTCACCAAAAGGAAGAGAAAATGATAAGAATTTTAAATGCATAAGAGATAGATGTTGTAACACATTTTTCAAGGTTTTTAGTTGAA
>SNQJ01S0036943.1:934-38251 GCA_010110895.2 Picea sitchensis
TTCCCCATAACTGCACAGGGAAAGAAGGAATGATGCCATGTGGTCGAAAAGAACGACCGTAGAACGCAGTAAGGAGAGTAGGTGATGGAGACAACTTGGGCTGACCAATGGCTTTCCAACATGCTAATGACATGACGCAAGTCGAAGCGCCTTCGTCGACCACCGTGCGGTGGATATTCCGTGTAAAAGTTTTCGTGGGGTGAGCCACTACTATCTAAAATGTGACGTGGTAAGGAAAACGAGGTTTCAATTCAGTCGTATCTAACATGATGGTACCCGGGTTACAAGTCTCAGTAGAGACTAAAGCAATCAACAAGGCTTTCCGCTGAGCAGGGAAACTTTGGAGGACCTCCAAAGCAGACATAACACAAGGGGTTTGTGATAAATCTTCCACCATAGAGTAGTTCTGGGTGGCCCTTGCATTTGGATTGTGAGAATCCCTCTTAAACGCACCCTTTGGAATGTGTGTCATTGTTTCACCCAACGTCTTCTCGATCTATAGAGGAAGAGATGGGATCTCGACTTCTTTTCCCCTCTCAGAAGCACTTGGTTTACTGTAGTCGTGCGATCTAGTCGTTATGAAAGCATCACTTTTAACCATATATACGTTCGCGGAAGATGAATTATTTGGAGGAGGGCATTTTTCCTGGCTACCCCCTTCGCCACTTGCAGAGGCTTGAGTTAAATTTTTCCCATGCTGAAAGGGATTAGTCAACATGGCTTGTTGTTGCTGTGTGACAAACTTCTGGGCCTCCGCAAGCCAAGGGCATAGATGGGTCGGGTGGTCTTCTGCACATAAGTTGCACGGATACCTCACCTTCCTCTTTTCCGTGGGGCCCTCGCCAGCATTATCAGTTGGGTTTTTATCCCCCTTACCCCTCTTACGTTGTTTTTTCTTCCCTTCAGGTTGTTGGTTGGCCTTTGGGTTAGTCGTCTGCACGGAGTGTACTTCCGACGTTTGGGTAGGAGGAGCAGCCAAAGCAGTAGTTTGGCTGGTTGCTGAGTGTTGTATAGATAACTGTTGCAATTGTTTTGTCAATTGCTCAACGGGCTTGGTTTGTGCTGAACCAACGATACCATCGGCATGTGGTCCGGCTCTCTGTCTGGTTTTCTCCAGTATCGAACGTGGTGCATCTGGTAAGATGATGTATAACAAACCAGAATGAGAATAGATGAGCTCAAACTGTTGAGCCCTCATAATGGCGTCTTCTTCAGAGAAAACTCCGGACGTGGCGACGTCTTTGGAAAACTGTGGGACCAAGGACTTAATGAACCACTCCAACAGGAATGTTGGTGGGACTGGTACTTTGATAAGACTCTTTCGATGTCGCCACTCTCGAATGTGATCCGAGATATGGTCTGTTGTCGTCTGCTCGAAATTGGCTAGAAACTATGTGCCAACGTCGTATCTCATAGGTAACTGGAAATGGTTAAGGAATACCATCACCAGTTCACCAAAAGAAGAGTATCGTGAAAGATCAAGCTCTATGTACCATTTTGCAGCACTCCCAATAAGAGTGCGTTGAAACAATCACAATTGGATGGAGTCATCTTTCAGTGAGTTCGATGAACACCAAAGGTGGAAAGTAGTCACGTGATCACCTGGATCTTCGTTAGGCTTGGCCTCGAACTTTGGAATGTCCGAAGGCAACTTTGTTGGCATAGGAGACCAACGTTGATCATGACAGATAGGATCATTTAACAACCGTGTCAAATATGGCAAGTGCAACATCACCAAGAATGGTAGTTTTGGTTGCTACTGATAGCCTGGATAAAGGGGTCCTGGAGTTTGAGTGGCACCAGGTTTCCAGGAACAGTTTGGTTGTTGGCCAGGGTTCTGGTAGAAACCATGGCCCTGACCAGCGTAAGGGTTTTGCATCTGAGGAGACATCATTGGCTGATTCCCCATGAAGGACATAGGATGTTGGGCGTTAATCATGTTCGGCGGACTTTGGGAAGGATTACCCCATGTCGGTCCTGACAGGAGAGGCATAGAAGTCTGTCCGAGGTTCCATTGAATATGGAAAGAATTACCCCAGATCGACATTCCAGAGGAAGGAACGGATCCTTGTCCTGAGTTCCAAGGTCCTGGTATATGTGCCCCCGGCGCAGGAATAATACCCTGTGTCGGTGTAGACTGTCCAAAAATGGGTGCGCCCCCAGTTGGGAAAGCAGTGGATGCAAAAGTGTTATTACCAAACGTCCCATTCCAAACAAACGGTGATGAACCTACCAGCTGAGTTTGCGTAGGTGTTCCTTGACTCCCTGCTCCAAATGGACTCGTGTGTGCAGGCTGCCCGATGGACTGCTGATGCGGACCACCTAGAGAAGGGGACGAAGGAGGGATGTGACCTCCAGCGTAAAGAAAAGCGTTGAAAGGGACAGGAATGCCCCCAATATGACCTTGCAGGGGAGCGTTAGAGCTCCCTGCCCCCAGACCCAAAGTCTGTAAAGTGGAGTAAGTGAGTACAGGGCTTGTACCCGAACTAGGCATACTGTATGAAAACGGTGGGCCTGTCGCACTAGGTGTGTAAGGAGGTGTTGCGGCCGATACCATGGTGGCCCAGACCGTCGACAAAAGAAAGTTAGGAGAAGCTTCTCATGTGGTAGCAACAGTGATGGGAATGGAAGAATTCCCAGTTGAAGTAACAGAGTTTGGTTCCAACACTGGGTTAGGCACTGACAGGCGTTCGTAAAATTGAATTGGCACAATAATGTCCGGCCAAGTATCAGTGGCTGAGGTCTCAACCAATCCAATATTGGCGGTCGATTCCTTGTGGAGCTGTTCGGGCTCAAAATCCCCGGTTGCTTCGAAATACCCTTGATGGTCTAGCTTCTGCTTCAATGGTGGTGGGGGTGGCTCCAGTATAACCGGTGGCAGGCCCAGAAGCCTTCATGACCGGCGGAGCTCTGAATCCTCCACTGTGTGAGAAGATTCATGACACGCTAAGGTATTCTACACGAACAAACAATAACACTTGCTAAAAGAAAGCCCCTAGAAGATAAATCAAGCAAGCACTAAACTAGTTGGAAGAACAGTTACAACAACCAACACTAGAGCAACTTACCGGGGCAAGTGCAACTCGAATACAGAATCACCCTCTGGGTATACTCTACAAAGCGTGGCCCAATGTCTGTCCTAGGTACCGCGGTATACCCCCGCAGTCACATGTGTATGTCCCTAGAAAAGATAGGCAACTAGTTTGCTAGCACGTGAACAGTCACCAGGCGGATACAGTCGATAGTCGGGTAGACCACAATGAGAAGGGTATCAAGCCCGAAACCTGTCAAGCGTATCGAGAGAAAATGGTCCGAAAGATGACTGAGGACCTCGAACGGATTCGAGATCCATGAAGCTCCGTGGAAAATGCAAACTATGGAATCCCTTAACAAATCCTCGATATGTGTTCTCCACAACGTTCGGTCTAGCTTTGGAGGGGTTATATCCACTACCTTTCCTTATGTGACCTCGTGTTTAGCCCCTGTTTTAGAGGGGGTCCCGGATAACTTTCCATAACTGGACTTCTACACTCCCTATTGACAGACTCCAATGTTTATTTTGGGTGGCCTTGGAGAATTTACTCTCCAACCTATTCCAAGGCCCTAGTCTTGAGCTAGTGTATGCACCCTACAAACAAAAAGTCTACTTGATTTTATTTAGCATTTCTTTTAATGGGATTTTTAAGTCAAAAGGTATGAAAGCGAAACTGATGGTGTGTAAAAAGACTCAAAGAAAAATGAACAAGAAATGCTTGGAAACAAAAACTTTTACAAACAATGCAAAAACCAACAACTTTCCAACAAGAAAGACTTCTTTTCTTTTTAAATTTACTAAGATCTCATGCAGTAAATATAAAGGACTTTCTCTCAGATCTGCGAGCTACTTATACTCTAAATGCACTGCAAAAACTTATGCAAAAATACTTCTTCCTAGCTACTGATGCAACAACACAATCTTCAAACCAAGAAGAAAATGAAACAAGATATATATTTTTTTTATTTAATTGCAAAATGATGCAATAAAGGGAAAATGATGACAAGCAAAAAACCAAGAAAACAAAATAAAGTTATGGCTTAAAGCGCAGATCACAAAAGAATCAGAGGAGAGATGCAAAAAAGAAATCCAGAAAGCACCAATTCTATACTTGTCTAAAAACCATAAAACAACAAATTTTTTCTTTTGTCTTTCCTATCAAAACATTAAGCAAGCAAAACACAAGCTAAGGATATGAGGCCCTAACTTACTGACTGTGCACCCTAGAATCCAAACCCTGAAAGACACACTTCTCACCACAGGAGGGGATGACTGCCCCACCCAGGCTGAAAGGCAACTAGAGAGGCCCGCGACTGTCACTGAGACAGCACGCGTTCAAACGCGTGCTGAGCTACAACAACACATGGGTACCCACGAGCAAAACTGAAACAACCCGCGTGTAGGTATAAAATCAAAGAAAAAATCAAACACAGGCAGCCCAGACCTGAAAGAGGCCTCTGGTATTGACAACCAGGGTCTCTGAAAGGCTTGGATGCTTCTACCTTAATAGAAAAGGATAATTTGCAAAAATAAAACAAATGCAAAGAATAAATGACACTGTAAGGCAGACTGAAAAACAAGACAGTAAACTAATCAAGACCCAGACAGGATCCAGAAAGCCCCCTGAGAAGGTAAACTTATGACAGGGAAGACGAGACTGCCTCTTAAGCTTCATGGGCTCTACATGCTACTGAAACCACTACAGCAGGCGTTCAAACGCGGGCTGTAGAAGGTTAGGGCACGGGTTACACGCGTGCAGGCCTTATGCAGGCCGCGTGTACCTCTGTGTGTCCCGAGAATAAATGTCAAGCAACAGTCAAGGAAAAACTGGTATAGATAACCAGGTTCCCTGCTAGCTTTTGACCTAACTGAAAACAAAAAACAACAAAGAAACAACAACTTTATTCCTTTAAACTACCCAAAAACCTTCAATGAAATCCGGAAACCCTAAGAGTAAAATGTCCCCAGTGGAGTCGCCAATTCTGTTGTTGGGAAATTATACCCTACGGACTAACAAGCTAGGGCTTAAACTTGCATGCAGATCATGACCCTTAAGAAATTACTTTTAACCTTCTACCCCAAATCTAAAACCCTTTTTCACATGAAAACATGGGAAGAACCAACTAACCTTTTTATCGACGGTTGGTGTAGATCCTCCGTTGAGATTTATCCCGTTACTTCTGCTGCTCCTTCCAAAAAGCGATCCTGCAATCAAGACAAAACTAAGCATGCATGCTATTGTTCTACTAGAGGATTAGAGATTAATCATAAATCAAATGAAACACATAAGACTCGTGCATTTGGGACGGGAAAAGTATCTTTTTATTAATCTCAAGATGAATCAACTTACAATGATTATAGAGATCGGCCACCGTTCCTCGATCCTGATCCTGGGCTCTTCCTCTTCTTTGTCCTCCAACTGCTTTGCTTGAATTCTCCTAAAGCTTGAGGAAAGGGTAAAGGGTTGGGACAAAACAGATTCGGCAATTGGGCAGAGTTTCCTTGCTATGATTTTCCTCCTTTGAATAGTACCCCTACACCTTCTTTTATAGGTTAGAAGGAGCTAGGGTTTTAGACGAACTCTCGGCCATGCATGGCTGGGAGTTCTAGTTAACTGACCCAAAGCTTTTCGTTCCGTCAGAAACTTTCCTGATTTTTTTCTTTGTTAGGTAAACACGGGTTGTAGTGGGCGAGCCAGCGTTCCAACGCATGCAGTATAAGGCCTGCCAGCATTCCAATGCGCCCAATAATGGGTTAGGGCGCGGCTTACTTGTTTTAAGAGGTTTTTTGAAGAGTCTGTTCAGCATGGCTTTGGCAATGAAGGGCAATGAGTTGGCCTGATGCCAGGTAAGAATGGATGGTGCAATTTAGGGTTATAACATCTAGATATCAGATCCAATCATCGACCAAAATTTTAGTATTTTGATAGATCCAGGTGCTATAGAGAGATTTATCTCTAGTGTAGCGCTAAACATTATTAAAGTAAAGGAAGTTGAGCAGGACGAATTCATATACGTAGAAATGGATTTGGGTACAAAACATAAGGTTGGAGGAAAGGTTATGGATTGTAGCATTAACTTGGGATACCTTGTAAGGAAGGCCAACCTATATGTTACAATATTAGGATCTTATTACATAGTGATCGGTACAGATTCGTTGGAATCGCATGATACGATACTCAACTATAAGATGAAATTGTTAAGTTTGACAGATGATGTGGGACAGAGTAGAGTGATTGTAGGAAGGAAATAGGGAGTAACCTTGAGGTTTATTTCTTCAATACATATATAGAATAGTATGCACAAGGGATGCAATCTTAGCACAAAATGAAAAGGGCGAGGCAGAAGGATTAGAAAACCTTCTTGTAGTATGAGAGTTTTTCGACATGTTTCCAGAATAGTTACCAGGTTTACCAATTGAAAGAGAGTTGGATTTTACATTCGACTTGAAACCTCGAACTGAACCGATAGTAAGAACGCCATATCAGAGGTCAACATCAAAATTGCAGGAGTTGAAAATGCAATTGAAGGAATTGTTGGATTTGGGAATTATACGACCAAGCGTGTCACCTTAGGGTGCGCCATTTTTTTTTGTAAGAAAGAAATATGGATTGTGGAGACTTTGTATTGACTATCATAAATTGAACAAAGAAACGATCAAGAACCAATATATGTTGCCAAGAATAGATGATTTGTTTGAACAGATGAAGGGAGAAACAGTGTTTTCTAAGATTGAATTGAGATCGGGATATCATCAATTACAGATGAAGGAAGAATCTATTCCTAAGACCGCATTTAAGACGAGATTCAGACACTATAAATTCATAGTTTTACCATTTGGATTGACGAACACCCCGGGGGTATTCATGAGCTTGATGAATGGGGTATTCCGCGAATACTTGGACAAGTTTGTTCAAGTATTTATTGATGACATACTGATTTATTCTTGGAAGAAAGAAGAACATGAAGAACATTTAATATTGGTATTACAGTGTCTATGAGAAAACAAATTGTACGAAAAACTACCAAAATGTTATTTTACCAATAGAAAATTCATTACTTAGGACATATAATATTTGGTGAATGTGTCGTTGTGGATCCAGTGAAAGTAGAGGCTATTATGGAATTTCCAGCACCAACAAACATACAAGAAGTATGCAACTTTATGGGTTTAGTAGTATATTACCGATGATTTGTCGAAGGTTTTTCGAAGATAGAAAATCCGATCATGGAATTGAAAAAGAAGAAAAAAAAAATCGTTTGGACAGAGAAATGCATGGAAGCATTTCAAAAACTTAAAGAGTTGTTGACGAAAACACCAATACTGAAGGTCCCTGACATGGAAAAGGAATTCTTGGTATGTACGGATGCATCCAAAGGAGGTTTAGGTGGAGTTTTGATGCAAAATGGTCGAGTAATCACTTAGATTTCGAAGAAATTGAGAAGACATGAATAGAACTACGCAATGCTTGACTTGGAATTATTATCAATTGTATATGCCTTGAAATTTTGGAGACTTTATCTGATCGGATGAAAATTTGGATTAAAGACAGATCATTGTGGATTTCAACATGTATTTACGTAGAGTGACTTGAACGCACGACATAGGCATGGTCGGAATTACTTAGAGAATACGACTTTGAGATTAATTACATCAAAGGAACAGTGAACAAAGTGGAAGATGTGTTGAGTCAAAGACCACACATATTCTTTGTAATACCTCTTAAGACAAATCTTTGAGAAATGATTCTAACTTTACAAATCAAAGATGACTGGTATAAATAAATTAAGTATAATATGGGACGAAATACCATGATCGTACCTAAGTTTGAAGGTTATTCATTAGACAACGATGGATTGTTGAGATTTAATGGAAGAATTTACATACCACCTAATGATGAATTAAGAAGTTTGATCTTGAGCGAAGCTAATAAAGTAGTGTACATGGGTCATCTAGGAGTCACAAAAATGAAGGAAGACCTTAAGCCTTTATTCTTCTGGAAGGGAATGAAAGCAAACGAAGTTGGTTACATTGTGTTATGTCTAGAATGTCAGCTAGTGAAGGTTGAAAATAGGCATCCATCAGGATTTTTATAGCCACACAATATTCCTGAATTGGAATGGGAAGTCATTTCGATGGACTTTATTGTTGGATTTCCACTGACGACAAGGAGACACGACTCGATTTTTTTAGTAGTTGACACTATGAAAAAGAGTGCACACTTTATTCAAATGCGTAAGACGTATCAAGTGCCAGACATCGCAAGAGTATTTGTCAACAAGATTATAATATTACATGGAGTACCAAGGAGGATCATATCTGATTGAGGATCAGTGTTTATAGGACAGTTTTGGACCCGTTTCCAAGAGGATTTGGGAATGCAACTGAATTTCAGTACAGTGTATCACCCTGAGATAGATGAAAAAAACATAAAGAACAAACCAAATTTTGGAGGATATGTTGCATATGTATGTAATGGACCAACAAAAACGTTGGAAGATTTCTTTCCACTAGTAGAGTTTGAATACAACAACAACTATTAGAGTACCAATAAAATGGCACTGTGTGAGTTTCTTTATGGGTGACCATGTCAAACATCATTGAGTTGGGATTGACTTGGGGATAGGGTTATGTCGATGCACAAGATCGAAGAACAAGATAGGGTTATCAATTAGGCAGAGGACTAAAGAAGCACAAGATCGCCAGAAGAGTTATGTCGATGCACATCGCGTTAACCATAGTTATGAAGTTGGCGATGGAATTTTCTTACAGGTGAAACCACACAAGAGTTCGATCAAGTTTGGAAAGGGTGCTAAACTCTCTCCTAGGTTTCTGGGACCTTTTGAAGTTGTGGAAAATAAAGGACTTGTGGCTTATCGAATAGCCTTTTTTGATTATTTGAGGCGTATGCACGATGTATTTCATGTATCTCTATTGAGACATTATATTAGTGATCCTTCATATGTTATTGACATAATTTCTTTGAAATTGTCGGACAAGGGTTCTCTCACGACAGAGCCAATCCGCATTCGACAGCTACAATGCCAAATAGTCGATCAGGTCAAGGTTCAATGGGAAAATTATAGTCAACATTCAGCTACATCGGAGGAAGCATATGAGATGCATCAACTGTTTCCATACTTGTCTGATAGATTAGGCCTATAGATCTACATCAAACACATTTATTCTACCTGCATTTATATACTGTACAAACTTTAGGATGAATTTGAAAACAAGAGGGGGTGTATGTAACATCTCACTCTACTGAGCACACTTTTTCGACTTATTATTTGAGGACAATTGTGTGCAAGTGATCCGATTATTGTACATTGTGATTTCGTTTCGATTATAGATATTACATGATGATGATGATGTGTTATGACTTATTGTTATTTGATGTATATTTATTGACAAATTTTATTGACGCGTTTTCTTGAGTGTGCAGGACACATGATAGATTACAGATGTTGATGGCATCAATGGACTTCCTTGCACTCCAGATTGAATCAGGGAGTAGATTTAATGTTTTTTGAGTATTCCATTTTACGCACATGTGAAATTTATTGATTATAGTATGATTACGTATATGGATCATTGATAGTGTTTTGTCAATGGATGAAGGTCGACGATTCTTGTTAATCAGACTCACATAAAAAGTAAAGGGGCCATGCACAAACACCACACATTGAGGGAGAGGTGTGGTAGCATCTTTGTCACAACCTACTATCACTCTTGTTGTGGCTCAAATGGTACGTTAATGATTACCTAGTTCGAGAGGTCCACGATGTCGTGAGGGTAGACTGAGACAGTCTCTCACGGAGATTCCTCAGTAGTGCACAATAAGGTGAATTCCTTATTCCTTAGAATCCCTTAGTTTCTCACAAGGTCAACCAAGTGGAGTGTTGACTCCAGGGGTCGGAAAAACTTCCAAAACACAATCAAAGGCGAGAGGAACCCTTGGAGCACGAAGGTGCGTCCTGAAGCGAACGTCGGGAAATTAAAAATGTGTGTCAATAAATCTAGGTGGCATAGAAAACATTGAATTTATTAGACCTTGTCGGATTAGTTTATTTAATTAAACAATGAATTGATTAATTATAAATCCCAATAAAATCCTAACCTTAACTCTAAGACTAAGCCTAAGTCTAGTTTAGTTAGGGGACTAAATTAAATATTAAATGAATCAAAAGAATAGAGATTAAACAATTCAAGGAAAAATGTGAATAAAAATCTAAAGATTGAATCAAATGCACATGTGTGCATGAAAGTAATAAATTGGTTTTTAAAAATAGAAGAAATAATAATATGAGAGAATATGAGTACACATACAAAACACTCTTGAGTCAAACTACCACTAGTGTAACTAGAAGACGACTCATAATCCAACTCTAACTAAGATATAGTTAGGAGACACTCATTAAATGAGAAACTGAGGAGTAAAGGGACAACTAAGAGAAAAAAATAGGAACACTTAGAGAGTGTGAGGGAAATTTACTTTTTAAATAAAATAAAATTTGTAATTACTTGTGCAACTTGGGGATGGTATGACAAGTGTGTGGGTGAATAATCCTAATTTATTAATTAAAACATAAATTAAATTGTGCATGTGGACATGTGTCAATGAGGAAAATTCTATAAAACAAAGGGTGTAGAGGGAAAATGGATCACACTTATTCTAGGTAATGTTATGATGTCAAAATGGTTTTGATTGTGTTTTTCTTGTGAAAGTTGAAACACCAAGCTTGTAGAAGGAGTGGAAGCTCTACCTTGCAAGGCAAGTATTGGAGCTATTGCTTGTGGGTTTCTTGTGTGTGGAACCTTTGTGGCTTGGGGGGTTAAGGGGGAAGAAGAGTACCCCTAGCATTGGCCGGGAGGTACCAGTGAAGTCCTTGGATTAGCAGGCGAAAGAAAGGAGGAAGTTCACAAGTTTCCACGTCGAAGAATTTTTCGTCAACATCATTACAATGTTACGATATTTGATTTCAATTTATTTATTTTTAATGGATTACTGATTGTACAATGAATATGCAGATAGCACATTGGATTGAGATGTAATTTCTGATGTATACGTTGTTCCGTATAACTATTTATTGATGAATGGATTATTGGTACGTTAAGTTAGAGATCTAGAAATCACCTCTTGTAGCTTTAGTACCCTCGAATTCATTCTTTGGATACTTTGAGTTGCGTAATCCAAAATCCATGAAGTACCAAAGAGGATTATAGCCTCCTTTTGCTTGAAATCTTGAAATCAGGATCATTTTAATTGCGTGGATTCTTCTGTTGGATCCTTTGGATACGCAGATCTTCAAGTTAGAGTGTCGACCATTGGTGGACTTGCATTGATAGCTGGTTAGGATCGCTATCTGAGTCGAGTAGAGATATTTGTTACATAGTTGGTCATCTTCACATCGTTTTTCTTTTCAAGTATTTTCTTAATATCTAAATTGAGTAATGATAGCGTAGAGTAGTCAACTCCAGATATTGACGAGTAAACTGATAGTGGCTGGGTAATGATACCCTAGTCAACTATTGAATATTGGAGATAGCTCTACGTAGGATTGATTATAGAATAAAATTCTCATCTTTATAAAATTTGGAAGTATGGATAATTGCATAATTTTTAGTAGTTGTATTAAGTTTTCAAAAGAGACCCAAGGATTTACCGAATAATTATTCATCATGATAACAAATCTCTCACTCTATTAAGTTTATTTTAGCGCTGATGTGTGATAAAGTGTGTTAATAAAAGAATCCATAGCCATATCAAGAGTCTCGGGCCTTTGAAAGACAAGGTTTCCACTCTTGCGAATCTCCTTGAATCTGTATCAGAAGTCTCGGGCCTTTGAAAGACAAGGTTTCCACTTCTGTGACTTTCTGAAAGAGTTACTAGTCTCTGCCTGAGAAGTCGGCCAGGAGCCTATTTGAAATCTTCTCTCTCCGGAGTAGAGGACTAAGATTAAATGCCTTGATTTTTTGTGCAATTATAGTATTCTCTCCTAAATAACAAATGGATTCTTCTTCAGTCTGTTTTAGATTTGTACATAATTGTGTAGAAAGTTCTGCATCTACTTCTGAGTCTCAGCTATGTTTGATGATTCATTATATGGCTACAATAGAGACTCTAGATCCAAGAGTAAAAGATATTTATAAAGGCATGAGACCCCCTAGAACACCAAAGTATGGGTTGGGATACATTGAGCAGTGTGATTAGGTTATTCCTGATTGCAGATTTTCAAACCCTTTACCTGAAAATATGCAAAGGCCTTCAATAGATGAAATACACAAATTTCATTCTGTAATAAAAGGGTGTCCCAAGGGATCCATCGAAGAATCTTGGATCAAAAAGATGTTAAACTGGGATTTGTTTACAAATCCTTAAACCAATGACTTCAATATTTCTACATCTAATGAAGAGAAAGCAAAACTGTCAAAAAATTGGCAGAATTATATCTCAGAAAATAACACTTGGATTTCCTTCTATGAATGGAGGAAATTAGATCAGGATATTAAAGTCCAGATGATGGAAGGAGGCTCTGAAACACCTCCAAAACACAAATGGAAAAGTCTAGAAGGACAGACTGTTGAATCAAATTTGACTTTTCCCCCATTCAAGGGCATTGTCCTTGAAGATAACAAAAGACAAGTAAAAGTAGTACCTCTATTGCTTTCTGATGAAGTCACCCAACTGACGGGTGTTGACAGAAGAGTCCAGTCTTTAGCAAAACAATTGAACTGGACAAACACTGCCTTAAGAGGCATGGCCACTTACACATTTGTGAAAAATGATTATGCTATACGTGGACAAATAAGAGATCTAAAAGTCTCCACAAATACTATAGTCCACTCTGTGAATAAAATTCAAGACAAATTCACAGATGTCAAAGAAAAAATGGATTCTGCTCTAACAAAGATATCTTCTAAATCTAGAGAATCCAAAAGAAATCATGAGGAGCTGATGGAAGGATTAGGAGAAGCTTTCTCTAATATGGGAAAGTCATTATTAGACATCAAACAGAAGGATAGTGTCCCTGACAAACCTATCCCTGGCCCTTATATCCTTCCAAATCATCCAATATCAATTTTGTCTCATGTGTATAAACCTTCTGAGACAAAAATAGAAAATAAATTTCCTCATCATTTCCCTCTCGAAAAGGATACACAAGAATCTTCCTCTTCAAAAGAAAACTTTTCACTAGTATCCATTCAAAATCATACTTATGAAAATCTCCCTCACCATGTGAGTATACCTCCAGCACCAGACCTCTTGGGAAAAGGGAAATTACTTGAAAGCCAAACATTTGCAGAAGATTGGTTCCAAGAATGGAACATTGATAGTCTATTTGTTGGACAGATCAGACAGATGATTGACATAATGTATGTTTCATACAAGGTTATGTGTATGAAAGGTAAATCAGAAGTTGAAGCATGCAAGTCAATTATCCAGTGCTTTACTGGAACTTTGAGCAAATGGTGGGAAGTAATTTCTTCTCCAATTATGATTGCAAAAATGGAGGCAGAAGTTCTGAGAGATGAACAAGGAGATATAGTTTACCACATTGATGGGACTCCTCACAACAACATGATAGGAGCCCTTACTACTGCAATTCTTGAACATGTTGGATCATGTTGTCATTGATGCCAATGGTTTGTCATTGATGCCAATGGTTTGATTACTTGGGAGATTGTTGGATCATATGTCATTGATGTAAATGGTTTGGTTTGATTGATGTCATTGGTTGATGTCTGAAAGCCAAACATTTGCAGAAGATTGGCTCCTAGAATGGAACATTGATAGTCTATTTGTTGGACAGATCAGACAGATGATTGACATAATGTACATCTCATATAAAATCATGTGTATGAAAGGTAACCAGAAGTTGCGCTTAATGTAAGTCAATTATCCGGAAGGTTTTTACCTGAACTTTGATAAATGGTGGAAGTACTCTTCCACCATGATTGCAAAATGGAGGCGTAAGTTCGAGAGATGAAATACAAGGAGATATAGTTTGCCACATTGATGGGACTCCCTCACAACAAATACGATAGGAGCCCTTAATACTGCAATTCTGAACATGTTGGATCATGTTGTCATTGGATGCCACTGGTTTGTCATTGATGCCAGTGGATTGATTACTTGGGAGACACACTGCGTTTGATGTAAATGGTTTGGTTTGATTGATGTCATTGGTTGATGTCAAAAAATTGATTGATATGATTCCCTTTGATGAGAATGTTATATGTCCAAGTGGAAGTCCAATCGATGCAAAGGTAAACAATGGATGAACTCCAAAGTGGTCCCCTTATGGTGAAAGCCCTCATGGGAAGACGCTTGCGATTGAGTTATACTAGAAGAATGGTTGGAGGACCCGCTCATTATTGTCTTATCATGATTGATATGATGTACAAAATGGATGAACTCCAAAGTGGTCCCCTTTATGGTGAAGCCCCTCACGGAAGACGCTTTATGGATTGAGCTATCCCAGAAGAATGGTTGAGGACCCATGCTCTGTGCTGAGGAATAACGAGATGAAGATCAAGGAAATTGTTGGTGAAACCATCCCAGATGGATAGTGTTTACTGCGCCATTTCTGGTGGTATGTGGGAATGTCACATAACTCCTCCGGTTTGAGAGTTAAGTATTTCTTAATGGGTTGAAGGACCCTCACATGAAGGCTTCAAAGCCCTCAAAGTCAAAGAAGTCATGACCTAAAAGAAGAAAGGATAAAAATAAGGTGAAAAATCAAGGAATATTTATGGAAAAAATGGTTAACCCTAAAATAAGGAAAATAGGTTAAGGACCTGTACTGGTTAATATTATTTATTCAAGGTGGATTATTTAAATAATCAAGAGAAGTGACAAAACCAAGAAACGATAAAGTAAGGTGAAAAAAATCAAGAAGGATTATTTATGGAAAAATGGTTAACCCTAAAAATAAGGAAAATAGGTCAAGGGACCTAGAAATGGGTAAATATTATTTCAATAATAATTTAATTGAGAAATTAGAAGGGACCAACCCCAAAATAAGGAAAATATGACCTAGAAGATGTTTTAAGGAAGCTACTTTGGAGTATAAATAAGAGGCCTCTCATTCTGAAAATACACTTGAGCACATTGAATATCCATATGTGTCTGATAGCTCACTAATGATATCTTAGCCTAAATGTTGGAGGGAAAGTGAAGAAAAGAAGGGCCGAAATGCAAGGAAGGATAAATTCCCTTTATGAAGGTGCTTTCTATGGTATGTTACTTCCTTGTGGTCATCTCACCATTTTCGCCATAACTTTTTCTCTATAATGATCCAAACCTGAAATTTCTATGCAAGTGAGAAAACATATCCAAGCATCCATGGAGCCAAAAATTCAGCTTGTGGGTCATTGTACTTTGGAGTTACACTCTGTGGAAGATAGAGTATCTGACTAGACTTATTAACTAGTATCAAACTTGTGTTCTGGGTAAAAACGTCATAATTCCTTCATAACAGATCCAAATTCAGTGAGACAAAAATGTGCTCTGTCTTTGTTAAAGGCTGTAGTATTCTTTCTAACAGTTTCATATTTCATCGATATTTGTGCTACACCCTCTACAAGGACGCCTCTAGAATAAGCCGTATCCAAAGGCATGTCATTTTGCTATAACTCCTTTTCTGAGAGGTTCCAAGTAGTGCCAATTTTTAGAATTCGTATAAAACACTAATTGAAGAACATTGTGTAATCAGTTTACATCTTTGCTACATTACAAAAGTTCAAAGTTATTATTACTCAAGTTAGGGTTGCTGACTAATCCCAAACTAGGCATGTGGAGACCAAAGAAAGTTTGATGAAAATGCTAGGCCCTTGCTGTCAAAGTTAAGGGAAGGTTTGTAGGAATGTGTTCATATACACTAGGTCTATTACGAGCTACAAATCAGATTTTGATGATGGTTGATGAGGGCTTTGGTTGAGGGTACATGTGGAGTACATGGCTGAGACAAGTAGTTGATGAGTTTCGCACATTGCTACGAGGTGCAGAAGCTGATGATGTTGAAAGCATATTGATGAGTCATTGTTGACATCAGTTGGCACTACGATTGGCGGCCTTGGTACACATGGTTGACGCACCTGTTTATGGTACAAGTTAATTACATGTTATTGGTGCAATGGCTGATGCACCTGTTTGGCTGGTTGGTGCATGGCTGATGCTCGCTTTATGGTATAGATTGATACCGTTTTGAGGGATTGTTGTCATCTCGGGCTTGATAGCCGAGAATGCAAGTCGAAGTCTGTATATAGAGTTGGTGCCTTGTAGAGTTGTACTCTATTCGGCTGTTGCCGATAAACCCCAAGGATTGTAGTCCTGTAATAAAAGAAATTGTACATACATCTTGTAAGTATCTTTTAGTTCATTATGGTGATGACTTGTTGATGATATACATTGCTGATATGTACTCACATCTAACCCGGTTATAAATGACAACAATGGGTAATGAATAAATGTTGAATGCTAATTGATGAGTTTTTGTGCAAGAGGGCAATTTTAAAAAAGAGCCCCACACCATTCACCCCCCCCCCCCCAAGTGTGGTAGGTGTGTCCAACAATTGGTATCGAAGGGTTTCTCACTACAAGCTCCAATGTTTGAAGGTATATATCCGACACAAATGGATGATGAAGTTCCACCTTGATGAGGAAAACCATTCACTTGGAGAATAGAGATGATAGTGTATTTGATGACAATGGGAGTAACTATTTGGAAGGCAACCATCTATGGGATATGTTCCATTGAAGAACAAGTCAAAGTTTGCAGCTCAAAGAAAGAAGAATGATGAATTGGCTCTCAAGACAAATTTAGTGGATCCCCGGCCCCTATCAAAGAGAGAAGGGACAATGCACTTCTGCTACATCTATGGCTAAAGCTAGAGGAGACATATCAAAGAAAAGAAGAGAAAGAAGAAAATTGAAGACCACTCCATCAAGATAATCAAAGGTAAAGAATCATCAAAACTCTTGAATGCATTATTTCTAAATGTGATTTTGAAAACATTCTCAAGTGAAGATAAAGAATCAAGGATAATAGCACAAAGGAAGATCTTGAAGACATTTCAAATAAAAGCAAAGAAGTATGTGTTGATTGAAAAAGTAAAGATCTTGAGACATTTCAAATGAAGGTAAAGAACACTCTAAAACCCCTTGAATGATAATGACGATAATGATGACCCTTCTACAAGTAAAGAAGAAGATGTAGATATAGTTTGTGTAAAGTTTGATGGTATTTATCCCATGAAAAGAATAGAAGGAAATCTATTAAAACTTCCAAAGGAAATTGAGGATTGGCGCTACGCTAGGAGGATCATTTTTATACACACATAACTATCTTCGATAACACCAAGAAGCTTCTTAGGAGGAGCCAAAGGTACATATTGAAGTTAGATGGAATGCTCAAAGAACAAGAAAGAGTTCTAAATTAGAAGAAGTGCTAAAGAAGAGATCACAAGACTAAAGAATGGAAAAGAAGACATGAATATAGATGATGAGATTTGTAAAGTTTTGAAACTATTGTCCATCCTAAGACACACAAATTGAAGAAGCCAAAAAAGAATAGAGGAACCATTGAAGATTCAAACAAATGAAAAGGAAGAGTCAAGTGTTGTAAGTTAGAAGCTGAAATTGCTGACCTTAGAAAGAAGGGTGAAAGTCAAACAAATTCTTGAATAGCTCACTTAACTGATGAGATCTTGGAAAGTCAAAGATCATCATGTGATAAATCGTGTCTTGGATACAAAGGAGAAGATACACATGTTGAAAGAAAGCAACTCAAAGAAGCAATGAGGTAAATATATCAAAGAAGGAAGACAAATTACCAGCAACCATCTACAAATGAAAAGAAAATTTCAAAAGTACAAAGTAAGGAAGACATCAAGCAGCCATTCTTGGGACACCAAAGCAAAGAAAAGGAAACTATTTTCATGGGCACAGCATTCATGTAATGGACATGGTCACAAAGCTTTGAATGTAGATCTTATGAAAAAAAATATAATAAAGATTCTATAACAATTCACAAGGTGTTGAGATGTGGATCAACAGGACATATTGTTGTTCATTTTAACTCTATGAGATGCTACAATTTTAGTGGATTTGGCCACAATTCCCATGAGTGTTGGAACACAAAGAAGAAAGTCCATGATGAGGACCCCTACATAGCATGGATAGAAGAAGGAATGAAGTAAGAAAGGGAGACATCTTGGAAAAAATGGATACTCAGAGCTCAATTTATAAAGAGAAGGGTCATCTAATGGCGTAAGTAAGAAGACAGATAAAATGATCACGAAAGATTGAAGGAAAGTTCAATGTGTCATCTACTAAGGCATACGCGTAACTGGTGATAGTTGCATGTCCACACATTCGACCTTGAATAGGTCACTGTACTAATACGCACCTCACTCCCAGCAAAGCAGGTCATGTGTCCATAAAGACTTGGGAAAAAAGACAATGCACATGGTTTGAGTTTGATGTGATGGTATAACTCTATTGCAGGGTTTGGCATTGTTTGTTGCAGGTTCTAAAACTGTTTTTTGCGGGCTTAGATGTTCACCTTTTGTATTATGTAAAATAAAATCTTAAGTGCATGGCACTAACCCATGAGTGCGGATTGATGTTCATCCTGCTGAGTACATGTATCGGTACCTTTGAAGTTTCATTAATATATTCCATGATGTATTATTGTTATTGCATATGATGGATATCATGGTGTATGCATTTTTCATGTGGATGGGCTACATTGAGACATACTGTAGATTGGGATAGTCATTGTGTACATCATCGGGGAATCTTAGCCTATTGACGCATTTATTGATATACCCTGTTTCGGTAAGTAATGACAAGGACGGCACTCCATGGATGGTATTTGTTTAGCTTATTGATAGATGCACATTGTTTGATCATAATAGATGCACATGGTTGGTATATTGGTAGATGTACATGTTGGCATATGGTGGATACATTTCACATTGTTGATGTGGCCATGGTTGATGTAATATGGGTGTTGTGCATGTCAAGTACATTTTTGTACATGATATACTTGGTGGATGTATTGTTCATGATTCTCCGATGACATATATTTTGTTTCATGATGTATGGTATGGCACTAGTTTGATGCATGAATAGGTCAAAGGACCATCATTTGGTAGCATATCATCTACATTGTGGTGGAGAAGATAGGGGAGACATAACCTTAGGGGGATTCATTCTTCTCCCATGATTCTAGGAGGAGATATTTCATCGATGCATACCAAGAAAAGAGACCCATACTTGAAGAAAGAGGACAGAGGCATTGTTCCAAGAGGATCAGATTTTATCATATGCAGGGGATAGAGGCATGGTTCCGGGAGGAGCGATGGTCAGCTGTGGGGAAGTATGTTCTATGTATTTTTAGCATTACATCAAACTGATATCCCTTATACAAAAGGGAAGAGATTATACAGTAAACAAGATACGGGGAGCAGCCCCAAGAGAAGAATGGCCCTTGCCATCGATGTCATAGAGAGATAATCACATTGATGTGATTGATGTCTATTGATGGGAGAGATTGATATGGAGGCGATAACCACATTGACTATTTATGTAGAGCATGCCTTGTCTACACGTTGACATCAATAATTTGTAATTGGTGTTTGAAAATTGGTGTTGACATCAATGTTAGTATTGCCACCAATGCCGCGAGATTGTTGGATCATGCTGTCATTGATGCCAATGGTTTGTCATTGATGCCAATGGTTTGATTACTTGGGGAGATTGTTGGATCATATGTCATTGATGTAAAATGGTTTGGTTTGATTGATGTCATTGGTTGATGTCAAGTAATTGATTGATATGATTCCTTTGATGAGAATGTTATATGTCCAAGTGGAAACCAATCGATGCAAGGTAAACAAATGGACGAAACCCAAAGTGGTCCCCTTCTTTACAGAAAGCCCCTCATTGGGAAGACGCTTATGATTGAGTTATACCAGAAGAATGGTTGGAGGACCCATGCTCTCATTATTGTCTTATCATGATTTCGATAATATGTACAAATGGATGAACCTAAAGTGGTCCCCTTATGGTGCCCCTACCTGAAGACGCTTTTATGATTGATAATCCTAGAAGAATGGTTGGAGGACCCATGCTTGTGGCTGAGGAATAACGAGATGAAGATCAAGGAAATTGTTGGTGAAACTATCCCAGATGGATAGTGCTTTGCTCGCGCTTACTGGTGGTATGTGGAATGTCAAGCATAACTCCTCCTCGGTTTGAGAGTTATGGCTTTACGGGTTGAAGGGACTCTCACATGAAGGCTTGAAGCCCCAAAGTCAAAGAAGTCAAAGGACGTTAAAAGGACAAAATAAGGTGAAAATCAAGAAGGAATATTTATGGAAATGGTTAACCCTAAAATAAGGGCAATAGGTTAAGTGGACTCTAGAAATGGGTTACTATTATTTATCTGTGGATTATTTAAATAATCAAGAGAAGTGGACAAAATCAAGAAATGATAAAGTAAGGTGAAAAAAATCAAGAAGGATTTCATTTATGGAAAATGGTTAACCCTAAAATAAGGAAAAATAGGTCAAGTGACCTAGAAATGGTAAATATTATTTCAATAATAATTTTAATGGAGAAATTAGAAGTGGACCCAACCCAAAATAAGGAAAGTGGGCCAAGTGACCTAGAAGACAAGTTTCTTTTTAAGGAAGCTACTTGGAGAGTATAAATAAGAGGCAAGGCTCTCATTTGAAAATACACTCTATATTGAATATCTATATGTGTCTGATCCCAACGATATCTTAGCCTAAAATGCTGAGGAAAAGTGAAGAAAAGAAGGCCGAAATGCAAGGAAGGATAAATCTTTTTGAAGAAAAGTTTTATGTAGGTGGTATGTGTTATTTCTCGTGTCATTCACCATTTTCGCTTATAAATTTTTATATAATGATTCAAATCCTGAAATTGGTTATTCCAAGGAGAAAACATATCCAAGTATCTGGTGGTTAAAAATTCAGCTTGTGGGTCGTTACTTTTGGAGTTACACTCTGTGGAAGTTAGGGGTTTTGGCCACCTCAAACCAGGTCAAAAATCAAAGGTTTCGGTAAAAACGTCATAACTTCTCTTCATAACAGATCCAAATTCAGTGGGAGACCAAATGCCGGTTTTAAAGGCTGTAGTATTTCTCCTATGTAACAGTTTCAGATCATTTCATCAGATATTTTGTGTGGCACTCTCTACAAGGACGCTCTAGAATAAGCTTTCTAATTCAACAAGGTATGTCGTTCTTTGCTATAACTCCTTTTCTCGAGGTTCCAAGTAGTGCCACTTGGAGGAATTGTATAAACACACACTGAAGAACATTGTAATAAGTTTCCATATCTCTTTATACATTAAGCAGGTTCAAAGTTATTATTACTCAAGTTAGGGTTGTTGACTAATCCAAACTAGGCATGCCGTGAGACTAAAGAAAAGTTTGATGAAAAATGCTGTCCTGCCAAAGTTAAGGAAGGTTTGCAGTGGAATGTGATCAGATACACCAGGTCTAATACAGAGCTACAAATCAGATTTTGATGATGAAACTGATGAGGGCTTTGGTTGAGGCAGTACATGTTGAGTACATGGTTGAGACAAGTAGTTGATGAGTTGGCACATTACGAGGTGTATAGTTGATGATGTGTTGGTACATATTGATGAGTCATTGTTGATGATTATTAGACACATGATTGGTATATACATGGTACATGGTTACGCACTCTGTTTATGGTACAGGTTGATTACAGGTTGGTGCATGGTTGATGCACTTGTTTATGGCGCTAGGTTGGTGCATGGTTGATGCTCTTGCTTATGGTACGATTGATATCTGTTGAGGATTGTTGCCTCTATCTCGCTGATTTGAGAATGCAAGATGAGTCTTGCATATAGAGTTGGTTCTCTGTAGAGTTGTACTCTATCTGGCTTGTTACCGATAAACCCCAAGGATTGTAGTCCTAGGCTTAAAAAGAAAATTGTACATACATCTTGTACCCTTTGTGTTCATTATGGTGATGACTGTTGATGATAAGTATTGATATATGTTTTGGATATGTGCTCACATCTAACTGGTTATTATAAATGACAAACAATGGGTAATGAATAAATGTTGAATGCTAATTGATGAGTTTTCGGTGCAAGAGGGCGCTTTAGAAAAGATTCTTACACTCATTCACCCCTCTAAGTGTGGTAGGTGTGTCCAATGCATTGGCGTGGTATTGAAGTTGAGTTAGTATATAAACATGAACTAATCCTTATGAATATGAAATGCCGAAAGATGTCTGAATATGAATAATTTCATAAGGATTGGACTCAAAGAAGTTTTGAGGTTCAAGACAGTCAAAACCTTCTCCTGGAAACAAGTTTACTTAGCAACAATACCTAGTAAATTTGTTGAGTATTTGAAAATGCAAGAAAGTCTTCAAACTTCGTTATGAGATGTACACATGGGGAGAGATTTATTCTCTCATTACCAAAGCCTTAGTAGGGTTGTGTGTAAATATGAAAGTTCACAACTCTATAAATAAGTTATCCCACTTACCATACATAAAATCTATATGCGAGTAGGCGCATGGTTTATATATTTCAGTCCTGTGAAAAAGAAAGAGAGAAAAGCAAAGAATTCAAAGAAAAAGAAAAAGAAAGGTACAAGTATAGATACATACCCAAAACACATTACTATGAGTCTGACGATATTAAATTGACATCTCACTCCAATCAGGCTAGACAACAAGTACAGTGTTGGATCTGTGGAAAAAGTGGACATATTGCACATAACTATCTAGAGAACAAGGCATCTAAGATGTCAAAAGATAAATATTTTGAACAAAAAGCCAAAGAAGCCCAGGCTAGTAAACAATTATCCTTAAGATTACACTGCAATAGATGTGGGGCAAATAATCATGAAACAAACTAGTGTCCACAATAACTCCTTTCCAAAAAGAGAAGAAGTACATATGTTGCAAAAAGGTTGTTGTTCAGAATCCACCAGTGCTTCTAAGTTTGATTATAGCTCAGAAGAAGAAGTTTTGATGAATCAAGATTGCAATTGTAAAAATCCTAATTTTTGCTCCTGTCAAGATAGTTCAAGCTCTTTGAACTGAATCAACCATATCTCCAAATTCAAAAGATAAAAAATTCATGTTTAGTAATGTGGGAGACCAAGAAGCATAGATGTTGGCACAAATCAAGGTCTTACTAGAAGGTGATATGAAAAATTTGCTTCTTGAAACTTTTTTGAAGACTGTCAAAATAGAACAAAGGTCAAGGAATGATGAATCCTCTAGAAGAGAACCTTTGTTTTTAGAAGCTTCTTTTGATAAAAACACAAAAACTATTATCAAATATAATAAAGAAGAAAATGTAGAATACTTCAAGAAGATCTAGCCAGAAATGATTCTTTGGGAAAAGAAGTTACTCGAAGTTAAAGAAAAATTGAAAATGGAAGAAGAGTCCAATATAATTTCAAAATAGACTCTTGGGCAAGACAATAAATCAAAGATCAATTGGATTCCAGACCACCACCTCTAGAGGATGCACCTTTTGAAAATCCAAAATCCTCATCTCAACTCCAAGGGCTAACAACAATGAAGATCTTGCCCATTAGATTTCGTAAGGGCCTCGAAAGTAAAGATAAAGTTGAAATCGATCATGTAAATCTTCATTTGAATGCATTATTAGATACAAGCTCAGATATGAATTTAGTGCATAAAGATTTGATTCCCCATAAATATTGATTTCCTAGTAGCTACTTTGCTATAGGTCTAGGGAATATATCTACAGATATGGATTTCGATATCCCAAAAGGAATTCTATTGTTTGATGAATATGCACTAGGAATGAAATTCTTATTAGCAGAATTACCAATTGATTGCATCCTAGGAACTATGTTCCTATCTACAGTAGAGCCACATGGATCCTCTCAAAATTCTAATGGTGATCCTAGATATTTCATCACCCTACCAAGCATTAATGGCCATCCACCAAAGAAGAAAACTTTGACCTTTATTTCTAAATCACATGCTCAAGTTGCTTATTGTTCAAAGAGTATGGTAATAATAAATACTTGGGACGACTATAGAAATGCTCTAGCCATTGAATACCTAGATGATAACACTAGCTAGGAAATATATTGTGAAAATTGGGTGCCCCAATGGTAGTTAAGATGGTCAAAAGGAGTAGAGCTATTTACCAGGATTTTCAAGAAATACCAGCATTCATGTTATTCTGCCACAACATGTGATAATCTAGATGCATCAGGCATCCACTATTGCAACTAGACAAAAGTTGGTAGAAATGGGAGACTTAACTGTGATTAGACTGTCAAAAACTGATTTTTCAAAAAACACAAACATGGAACCAAACTCCAACATGGAACTTTTTCCAGATCAATAGGATGAGAGATTTTACCATACACAATGTAGATCCAAATCAAACATTATTTCAATTAAATTATTTTCAATATAAAGCAATGTGGGATAATATTTGTTTATGGACTGACAGGTACAGGTACTATTACTGTATGATCAATTTTTCAGTTCAGTTCTCTTCATTTCTTGAACCAGACTAGCTCTTAGATTGGTGGAAAAAGTTTGTCTTGAATTCCAGTGCTATACATCCGGATGTAATTGACACTGCCATAATGTTTCTATTCCCTCACGTAAATTTCCCAAATAATCGCTTATAATCCTATTTAAGGAAAGTGATTACAAAATTTTTTCAAAGAAAGGCATCCATGGGTCATCGTGGACACGGCATAACCCACGCATAGAAGAGGAAGCAATGAGGATCCTGAAATGTATCGAGAAATATACACTTAGCATTGGGACCCAGATCGCTTTCGGCATTTTCATGATCAACCAGTAGAATAATGATTCATAAATACTTTCAAAGTCTTACTAGCCGACAGTGGTGTCAGTCAGTTTCCGTGGGTTGACGATACCAACCTCCACAATGTACTACATGTTTATTCATGTCTAAATGTATCGCATGCTGGATCCAATCGGTTTTAGTGGGTTGACGTGACCAATATCCAATTTGTAATAAAATAACGAGTATCTTGGAAACTTGGAGCACTTCTCCAACTTTTTGCATGGTTTGACCAAGATTTCCAAGATTCCCTTTCACGTGTCATATTTAGTATGTTTTCTTGTTGGGGAATATTGCATGACTACCCCACCATATCTAAAAGTATGATTTAATTTTCTTAGTGGAGAATAAAGTCATGATTTGGTCGGAAGAATCTTACACAATTACTACCGCCAAATCTATAAAGAAGATTTAGTGGAAGACATGTAGGGTCCGAAGTCAAGTCGAGTCTCATCATCGAAATGATCCCTTCCTCCACAAATTTGTATATAAGGGTATGAGGAGCTCATTCTAGAGGGAGAGTTTTTTTTTGGAGTTCAAGTCTTTGAGTCTGTAAGTTGTCCGAGTCTTTCTAAATCTCCTTTCTGTCTAAGCTTTTGAGTCATTATGTGTGCAAGTCTTCATAAGTTTGTAAGTGTGTGAGTGAGTAAGAGCATTCTTCTCTGAGCATCCTGCTCATTATTGTATACCTTGGCATTAGAGCTTCAAGATCTCTGTTATTAATATAAAGACTTCCGCAAGAACTTATGATCTCTGAATATTGTCTCTTATTGTGCATCTATTAATATTCTCAAGCTTCACTTCAGTTTACAACTGCAATTCATATTCCTTGAACGATTCTGTGTCGAATTTCTCTTGAGAAGATAGATAAAGTTCTCTCACCCTGGAGATAAGGTTCTTGGAATGTATTTGTGCCGAGGTTCTCTTTGTTAGTAACATTTCTCGTCCAAAGAAAAAAGAGCGATCAGGTTTGCAAGTTGCGTGATGAGCGCTGGAGCTGCTTCCATGTAATAGAAATCCATTTCAAAATAAATCAAGGAGAGAGCGCCTAATTTCAAGTGGCCGATTCATCCAAAGGAACAGATCAACTGTTGGTGGGAACGAGTTAGCTAAGTAGTACGAGGTTACCGCAATGGATAGCTTCATATTGTGTGTAAAAGATGCTGTACCGGCCCATCCAGGGATGTGGTGCAAGATATAGGGTATCGCCGCCTTTCTCGGACATTCGGAGTTCGAGGGTGAGGTTTCCATGTTGTCCCATATCTTGGAAACCCCAACCCTCAAAGTATCGAAGCCTAAAGTCACCGCAATATTACTGGGCAATCTTTTATCCACCCACGAGACACTCCGCACGCTGAGCATAGTTCTCTCGCTTTTGCCCATCACGCATTTTGAGGTGCAAGGTGCGCGATCATCGGGGATTCCCGGAAGGAGGTGTCGGAGTGTCCGTGGACTCTGGCCCTACAAGGTCATCTGGAGAGTTCAAAACCGGCCGACGAAGAGGGATGTATGGTGCTGATTAAGCCTTCTGGCTAAGCTTCTATCAGGTGGATTTCAAGAAAATCAGGATCAGCCCTTCCTATTCATGAACTACCGAAAAGAGACTTTGAGAGTGCAAACATTGGTGGCCGCAGTCTACACCACTTTTGGGAAAAGAAAAGAGTCAGCATAAAAGGGGCCAAAGCATGCCGGGTTTCGTGAATGAGAGGCCCGTCACAACCTCTAGTTGCCATCAAAACCGACCTCAATCCTGGTCTTCACATGGAGTAAATGAAGGCAAGAAGGTGGTTGAAAACTCTCCTCATTCATTAAGTGTGATATGGAGGGTCCGAAAGAAGTTCCGCCTAGGGTCCTGTGCACCCATTTTTCCAAAGAAGTCATGCCAAGTTCTCAACTAGCCTCTGAGGGAGGTCCGCACACACTAACTCGGCACTTAATGGCTCAATCCACTCTTACAGAGCCATGCATTGTTAAGGTGGCATCTGACGAAGAACATCCATCCGAATTAACAGGACACCCAAGCCTTGGATGATCGAGAGGGCACCTCTCTGGCATGACATTTTCTCGAGTATAAACTCATTTTGTATTTTGTATTTATCGATGGTAGAGAAAAGCTCTTGATTGTAAAGTTTTATCATAGACTCTAGTTCTCTCAAGCGTATTGTACAAGATTTCTTTTGTTTAATCAGCTGCATAACCTTCTCACTCCATCTAGTTTTCATCCTATACCGAGAGTTCGGGATCGACTGATTCGTGCGAATGATTGTAATTATGTTATGATAAAGGATTTATCGCTGCATCGTTGTATTCTCCGCCGATTTGAACATAAGAAGATCTCATGCTTAGATGTTTTTCCCCACGCTCATTAGAAAACTACCGTTTACAACAAACCTCTACTCTCTTACGTAAGTCTTCCCCACCACCCTACTACAACTCAATTGTCCTGTTATCTAAGACCTCACTTGCCCATGCATGCCCTCGGCCTAGTTTTGAGTTAGAACTATCGCTTCGTTTGAGTTAACCTCCATCTGCTCACCCCATTAAACAAATTGGGACATAAATTGACTGCCTGGCTCCGCCTCCTCGCTGCAATCTAGGGTGACTTCTCGACGCTAACATTTTCCGGGCGCTAAGGACAAAGTTGAAAATTTTCCTGGGATTGAACGACATTGACTGGATCAAGGTGCATTGGGTATTAGAGCCTTGAAGATTGCTAATGTGCACCGGCGATCCATTGTGACAAATCCATCGGGTGGTGAACCCGCCATGTTAGTTGTGGCTTCTATAGGTAGACACACACGGTCTCATCCATACCGCCTCTCTAGCTACCCCCGGAACCGGGATCCAGAGGGTGATTATCGGTGTTGAAAAGCTCAAGGAGAAACTTCCACCACCGTGAATCCAGGGTAATTCCACCATCTCCCTTCAGGGAACTCCATTTTCCTCGGGCCAATGACCTCTTCGAGGTTTCCCATTCTCGACTTTGGGAGTGTTTCTGCTGAGTTTTTCCCTCCTGGTTTGGGATTGGAGAGAGAAACCCTTGTCACTTCCCTCCTCCGGTTGTACTTTGTCATGGACTCAGATCAGAGAATACTTTCCCACCTCCCTTGTTACCTACTAATTCTCAGACAAAAGGGAGCATCTCACACTTAGTTTTTCCTAAGTAGCCTTCTCCTTAAATACCCTTCTGTTTCCATTTCCACTTCGAGACTCATTCCCACAGCCCCTTCATGAACTCCTTCCAAGTTCTCACCTAATATTCTATGGTTGGCCAATCCTCTAAATAGAATGGATGCCAGTCGCTACCAGATATGCCCTTAATCCCACTCCCATCCCTATGAATGCTCTCCTGGTAGGAGACTATTTTAAGTATATGCCCAAGTTCACCGGGAAGGGGACACACTGCTAAGAGCACCGGTCAGCTTACGCTATGCACAACCCTAACACTGAAAATGAAGATGTCCGGATGAGAGTCTTTGTTCAGAGCCTGGATGGTGAGTAAGGAAGTGGTTCAGAGGTTTGGCCCTTGGGTCTATTGCTGGAATTGAAGTTTTGGATAGTGTTTTCCTGAGGCGATGGGGAGATAGGAAGGATTTCAAGTATTACATGACAGAGTTCGGGTACTTGAAGCAAGATGGGGTTGGAGAATATGTCTCTGATTCCTCCAAAAGATTCAATAAGATGTATAATAAAAATTCCCCAATAAATAAAAGCCAGAGGCCTCGCCAAGATCTCTTTATGCTAGCGCATTTCATCTCGATTGTCTCATTGAGAAGAAAGAAGAGATTAATCTCCTTAGCTCAAATGCAAGATGCAGCCATAGAAGTAACCAAATGTAATAGCATCCTGGGACACGAGGAACAAGGCCTAATACGCATTTAAAATAAAGGGAAGTTGGCCCAGTCTCAACTTATGGCTCCATCGGGTGCCCCACCCCTCAAGTGGATGAGCTGACCATGATGGTGAAGTCTCTGTCTGCATGGATGGAGAGAATGAAGGTGGAGTGGAGGAAAGCATACAAGGGCCCCAAAACACCAAAACAAAGGAGGTTTCAGAGGGCCGAACAATATTAATCTCCCACTATGCATAGAGAGAGGGGAAGAGATAGAGAAGACTAGAAGATTCAGCCCTTTCAAAACAATTTTGTGGCCGAAAAAGAAGAATGGGAAACAGATGAGCTTGATCCTAAATCCATTGTTTTGTGACACTCCTCCTTCCCCTCATCTCACTCAATCAGCATAATGAGAGTCTCTATGGACAAATAAATGAACTAAGTAAGGCGTATTATGGCAACCAAGGAAGATATGATTTGAGGTCCAAGAAAAACACATAGCTCGATGTCCTTGGATAAGTCCACTCAGAACAAAGAAATGCATTTAATGAAGTAGTGGATACCACATAGGTAAGAAGAACTAACCCTCTCTCTCCCATAGCTCCGGGATTCATGTTCCTCAAATAAGAGAAATCCCAAAGCTTACATCTTCTTTTATTTCGAAAGCATGAAATTCAAAAGATCAATTTCTATGCCTTCCACCGAGTTGATTAAAGATGAAGGGTTCAAGAAACGCTTCTGATTTTACAATCCGAGGTCTCATGCCTTCCCACATACTCCATCAATTTGTAAGATGAAAAACCAACAGTTTGTCCTGGGTCTTATGGTAGAAGACATGAATGACTCATCCCTTCCCTTCTACACATCACTAAACAAACATGACAAGGTACCGGCATTAACCGCTGATGGATTTGGGGGCTTCTCACAACCTCATGCCCAAAACTGTCATGGAAGAATTAGGACTGGAAGTCACCCGAGCCTATCATGACCTCTATTCCTTTGACTCCAGAAAAGTTCAATGTCTAGGAGTTATCAAAGACCTGGTTATGACCTTGTTCCAATTGCCCATGAAAAGTTTGGTTATGGATATTGTAGTGGCTGATGTCCCTCCCAAGTTCGGTATGTTGTTATCAATATCTTGGATAAAAAGACTTGGGGGAACTTTGCAGATGGACCTCACATATGCTACTATTCCAGTGTTCAGAGGAGAACATAGGGGGCTATATAGGGAAGATCAGTTGGCCTATATAATCAGTGATAAAGCCAATCCCACCAACCATCCCATTTTTTCCTTGGACATTGATTTAGGTTCCCGTTTACTACAACTCACTCATGCTCTCGAGACTCCTCTTAAACTCAGAAAGCATCCCACCACTCCTCATGAATTTCCTCCCTCCATAACCCCCGTCTGCAAAATGTTTTTTGATGGATCCTGTTCCAGGGAAGGCGCTGGTGCTGGGGTATTTTTTTTATCACCTACTCAGGAAACCATATCCCTATCATACAAGCTGGAATTTGAAACCACCAACAATGTGGCAGAGTATGAATCTCTGGTTATGGGTATGAGGGCTGCAAAGGAAATGGGAATTAAAGAGATAGAAATATTTGGGGATACTGAGTTGATTATCTAGCAAGTCAAAAATTCCTATCATGCTAATAATCCCCGACTCAGGAATTACAGAAATGAGGTATGGGACCTGATTGATAGTTTCTTCTTGGATTTTAACATTTCTTTCATTCCAAGGGGGGAAAATACTTCATCCGATTCTTTAGTTGTCTCAGCTAGTTTGCTCAAACTTCCTCTTCCGCCTATGGTCAAATCTGATGTTGAAATAAAATATAGGCCCTTTGTACCGGACAATGTCAAGCATTGGAAGGTATTCGAAGATGATCTAGAAATCAAAATTTGTTTCCAATCTGTTGATGAATTTTCTGCGTTACACATAGATCAGGATCCTGACCTTGAAGGTGACCCTCACCCTAAGGTGTTTTTAAATAAAATTGCTAACCACCAGATTATTCAGCTGCCTAGTAATCACATTCCGAGGGGACTAGTCCCTTTATAAAGATTGTTCTATGGGAATGATGTGGCCGTAAAGGGTAGGGTTTTAGATGAAGATATTGATACAGCTGAGTGCAACATTGGAACACCAAAGGAGCCTAATTTTGTCAAGATGTCAAGGAGTTTGACCACAGAACAGAGGGCCGAATATACTAAGTCGCTGAGAGAATTTGCTGATGTGTTTGCATGGACCTACGAAGACCTCAAGACGTATGACACATCCATCATTGAACACAAGATCCCACTGAAGGAAGGGGCTAAGCCATTCAGGCAGAAGCTAAGACAGATAAATCCCATGTTGTTGCTTGTCATGGAGAAATAAGTGAAGAAGTTGTTAGAGGCCCAGATCATTGTCCCCTTGAGATATTTCGAATGGGTGGCCAATTTGGTTCTGGTTAGGAAGAAAAGTGGAGAAATCAGGATTTGTGTTGATTTCAGAAACCTGAACAGGAGCTCAAAGAAAGACAATTACCCCCTACCCAACATGGAACACATATTGCATAGGGTAACCGGGGCATCTAGGATTTCCATGATCGATGGTTTCTCTGGCTATAATTAGATATCAGTCATGCCTGAGGACAGAGAAAAACCAGACTTTACCACTGCTTGGGGCACATTCATGTATGCCAAAATTCCATTTGGACTGATGAATGCAGGAGTGAAATTTCAGCGAGCCATGGACATAGCCTTCATCGGGGAGAAAGATAAGTTTGTGGTGATCTATCTAGATGACATAACAGTCTTCTCCAGGTCTGACAAAGAGAATTGTTGTCACCAAAGAAAGGTTTTTTCGAAGTGTCGTAGGTTCGACTTTTCCCTAAATCCTAAGAAATATTTGTTTGCTATGAAGCAAGGGAAGTTGTTAGGCCATATACTATCAGCGGAAGGAATGAGGATTGATCCTAACAGAGTGGAGGAAATTTAGACCATGTCACTTCCCAAATCTAAGAAGGAAGTTTAGGCCTTTCTGGGAAAGATAAATTTTCTGAGGAGATTCGTCTCGAATTTTGATGAGCTGGTGAAACACATCACAACCATGCTCAAGAAGGGAAATGAAGTGAAATGGACCGTTGAACCTAGGGAATATTTTGTCCAAATAAAAAGGGCATTGACTGAGGCACCTGTGCTGATCAGTCCTGACTATTCCAAAGATTTCCTAATCTTCTCTTTCACTTCTTTTGATACAGTAGCAATGGTCTTGTTGCAGAAGAATGAGGAAGGGTGAGAGCAACCCATCGCCTTTTTCAGCAAGGCATTAAGAGATGCAGAGGTCAGGTATGAAATCATGGAGAAACAAGCCTATGCTTTAGTGAAAGCTCTCAAAGCTTTCAGAGTCTATGTCTTGCACTCAAAAGTGACCGCATACGTTCCTTCAGTCTCTGTGAAGCACATCCTTGTATAGCCCGACATTGATGGGAAGAGGAGTAAATGGATAGCCAATATCCTGGAATTTGACTTGGAAATAAGGCCTACCAGATTGATCAAGGGTCAAGGTTTAGCCAAGTTGTTGGTTGAATCTAATCGCAAAGATTTAGGGGTGAATTTCATCAATGAACGATCATAAAATTAGCAGAATCAGTTGACCGACGTAGACCCTCAAACAAAACCCCTGTTGGCTCGATGTCCTTGGTATAAGGATGTCATATATTTTCTGTAGGAGTTGCGGCCCCCAGATGGCCTGCAAAGAAACAAAGCAAGAGCCCTGAAGCTCAAGGCAGTCAGGTACTACCTTATCGATCAAATTGTATACTGGAAAGACCCCCTGGGGGTGCTTTTAAAATGCATGGATCCACGAGAAGCCGATAGGATCATGGTCGAATTTCACAGCATCCTATGTGGAGGGCACCATTCCTGGAAGACCACAACCCACAAAATTATCAGAGCTGGGTACTACTAGTCCACCTTTATTTGCTAATGTCCATAGAGGAGTTAGAGCCTGTATCCCATGCCAAAGATTTTTAGGAAAGTAGCAGCTCAGGTCCCTGCCTTTAAAGCTTGTAGTTGTTTCAGGACCTTTTCAACAATGGGGCCTAGATTTTATTGGAGAAATCCACCCTACTTCTAGTGGGCAACACAGATGGATCCTGACTACCACAGATTTCTTTACTAAGTGGATTGAAGCTATCCCCACCAGGAGTGCTTCTCACAAGGTAATCATTGGATTCTTGGAAGACCTCATCGTAAGGTTCGACTGCCCAAGAAAGATTGTTACTGACAATGAAGCCTCTTTTAAGGCTGAGCCGTTAGTCAAGTTATGTGAACAATTTGGGATCAAACTGATTCACTCCACCCCATATTATCCCCAGGGCAATGGTTTAGCAAAATCTTCCAACAAAATCCTAATAAGGATCATCAAAATATTACTGGAGGACAACAAAAGGGCATGGAACTCAAAGCTGAAATTCGCTCTATGGGCTGATCGGGTGACCACAAAGAGATCTATAGGCATCTCCCCTTTCCAGTTAGTTTATGGAGCAGAAGTTGTCCTCCCGTCTCAGCTGGCTATTCCCGTAGCGAAATTCTTCCAGGATTATCAAGAAGAGCCCAATGACATGATCAGAAGGATTCATCAACTGGTAGAAGTCCAGCAGGCGAGAGAGCAGGTAATGATCAGAATTTAGGACCATCAGCAGATGACCAAGTAGGTATTCGATAAGAAGGCCAAGAAGGAGGGGTTCCAGATAGGAGACCTGGTGCTGAAATGGGATGATCCTAAGCAAGATAAGGGAAAACACAGCAAATTCGAAGCCCTGTGGATTGGGCCTTTCAAAATCTCTGAGGTTTTCTCAAATAACATGTACAGGTTGCAATATTTGGAGGGTGAAGAAGTTTTCAGCATCCCAGTAAATGGGCAGTTTCTTAAAAAATGTTTTGTCTGAGCCTTCCGTGGCTCCTTTGTTTTATAAATATTGTCCTTTTTAGTTCTTTGTTTTTATTATTTCAGCTTAGTAAATGAATCCATAGCCCAACAGCAAGGCACTGGAACTGCAAATGCATCCTTAGAGCATCACAGGGATGACTCTATCCACCATGGAGCCTAATGTTAGTAACATTTCTTGTCTGAAGCACAAGAGCGATCAGGTTTGAAAGTGGCGTGATGAGCGCCGAGCGTAGCCCACAGAAGAAATCCATTTCGAGCTTAAATCAAGCGAGCGAGCAGTCTGATTTCAAGCAGCCAGGATTCATCCAAAGGAATAGATCAATGGTTGGAGGTAAATCGTAGTTAGTGAAGTAGCGTCGAGGTTAGTGCAATGGATAGCGCCCATATTGTGTGCAAGGAAAGATACCAGTTGTCCATCCAGAGGACGTGTGGCACGAGATCTAGGCACGTCGGTGTTTCAACATTCAGGAGTTCGAGGGGTGAGGGTTCCATGTTGTCCTATATCTCGAAACCTCGAACCCTGAAAGTGTTGAAAGTGCCCAAAGTCGGGCCCGCAGTATTACGGAGCAATCTCAGCCGTCCACCCACAGGAGACACCTGGCGCACACGATTAGGCTCCTCATCATTTCTCCCGTCGCGGTTTCGAGGCGCAAGGTGCAGCATCGTCGTATTCCCGATGCGTGAGGTGCCGGGAGTGTCCAGGACCCAGGCCCACAGCATCGTCGGGAGAGTTCAGAACCATCAGATCTAGAGGGACATGTGGCGCCAGATTAAGCCATCTCGGCATTTCGCTCATCATGATTTCAAGAAACAGGGATCGGCCCCTTCCTATTCATGAACTCTGAAAGCTCCTTTGAGAGTAAACACAGGGTCACAGCCCGCGATCACTTGGGAAAGAAAAGAGCTATGCAAAAGGGGCCAAAGGCATTGGGTTTCAGTAATAGAGAGGCCCGTCACGACCTCCAGTTGCCATCATACCCGACCTCGATCCTGGTCTTCGCATGGAGTAAATGAAGGCAAGAAGGGGTGGTTGAAACCTCTCCTAATTCATTAAGTGTGAGGTATGGAGGGTCTAGCAAGCGGTCTGCTCGAGGGGGTCCTGTGTACCCATTTTTCCAAAGAAGTCATGCCAAGTTCTCAACTAGGCGGAGGAGGTCTGCACACGCTAACTTGGCTCTTAATGGCTCAGCTACTCCCCTTATAGGATCCATGCATTGTTAAGGTGGCGTCTAACGAAGAATATCTGTCCGAATTCGGCTGAAGGGACACCAAGCCTTGGATGAATGAGGGCACCTCTGTTAGGAAATTTTCTCTGAGTATATAAATTTAGTCTTTGTATTTTGTAATCTATCGATGGTAGAGAAAAGCTCCCGATTGTAAAGTTTTAGCACAGACTCTAGTTCTCTGGTTATGTATTGGTATGTAAGATATCTTGTTTAATGACAGATAGCCTTCTCACTCCATCTAGTTTTCATCTCATACTAAGAGAGTTCGTGATTGACTGATTCATGTGAATGATTGCAATTATGTTATGATAAAGGATTTATCATTGCATCGTTGTATTCTCCAGTTTTCTGCATTTGAACGTAAGAAGATCTTGTGTTTAGATTTTTTTCCCCTACAGTCTATTAGAAACCTGATGTTTACAACAAACCTCTGCTTTTCTCTTACACAAGTCTTCCCCCTACTCACCCTTACTACAACTCACTGTCTAAAGTTATCTAAGACCTCACTTGCCCATGCATGCCTAGCCTAGTTTCGGAGTTAGAACCACATCATTTTGAGTTAACTTCCATTCGATCACCCCATTAAACAAACCATGACATAAACTAATGGGCGTCGGGCTATGCTCATGTTTCAATCCAGGGGTGACTTCTGACGCTAACACTCTTAGGTCCTGAATAGAACCCGTAGTAAGTCGTGCTGAGAAGGTGGTCGCTAAGGGCAGTTTTAGGTGTTGGGCTATTCGAAGGTTCGCTAGGAGTTACTGGAAGGTTCACATAAGGCTAGAGGTGGGGTTCACATAAGGATCTTCTTGGGGTTCACTAGGAGAGTTGGATTGGTTCTACAGAGAGTAGCAAGAAGCAGAAGGTCAAGTAGCAGAAGGAGACAGACGCGTGAGACAAGCAACAATCTTCAAGCTTCATTCTCTGTCGGAGGAAGCCTCTGATTATACCATGGTATCAGAACAATCAAATAATTATAGTAGAATAAATAATGAGAAAGGTGAATAGTAAATTATGTTCGGAAGGTAATAATTTCTCTGGAAATTTGGAGTTAATTCAATGGAATTGATCTTAGGTTAAGAAGTCTTGGAATGAAAACCAGAGATTTCACAACTTTCTCTATTCAATTAATGATTATATCGTGATAATATTTTAATACTCGTTTATTATCATTTATGGCAAATTTATATTAAGGAGTTAAATTAAGGGCCTTTATCTAGTAATTTATTAACCTCTTGAAGGAATTTATAATATAAGAAAGAGCGATATTTGTGCAACCCTAAGAAATATCTTAGGTACCTTTTTGAAAGGATGATTACCTCACATTAATGAGTGAATTTAAGGGAATTCTTGAAAACTTATTTAATTACTTATATGGTGTTAATCATGTTTGTGATCTGGATGAGAGACTATTGTTTATTTTTATTTAATGTAGTAGTGATGGTTGATAAATTAATATTTGGAAAAGGAAAATGTATTACTAGTGTTCAAATCTTGTATGGGTAAATCGTAAAATTTAGTTCTTGTACTTCACTTGATCTAATTTATGGAAGTTCCATATTGTTAATGTTACACTAGTGTCCTTTTTACATCTATATGTTATTATCTGGTAATTTAATAATTAATAGTAATAAATTTCAATGATGAATGTATTAATAATCTTATATTAATGAATTTAGGAAGCGACATGGTTCATTTACAATGTGTGCATTGATAAGTAAGTTACCTGTTTAGAGAACGAAACCTCTAACAGGGGAATAAGATGATTTTACAAGAACATCGTTGTTCCATTAGTTGAATGACCTAGCTTATGTGTTAGGCTATCGAGCATATATGGAGATTTGAAAATGTAATAGCATAGGAAATTATCACCTAATTACATGGCTATAGATATTTGAGTGTGTTCTTAGATATAATATTGAATTAATGTCGGAATCTGAGAAGTAATAAGGAGATAGAATGTATTCTTGTAAGATTATTTTTTCTCAGTATCTTTCAAAAGTTAAAATTGTGGTACTCGTTGTTTTGGGTGTCAATTGACTCGAAGGTCATCATAGTGAACTTGTTATCCGATTTCTGTGTACTTGAATAATTTGTTTTTTTAAATGTTGTTAGTTTTTAAAACTTGAAGTAGATTGAAGTTATGGGAATTAGATATTTCCTTGTTCCTCAGAACAGTTGCTAGTCTTGAGACCTTAAATGGTAAAAATCAATCAGATGAATCCTCAACTTGAGAGTTGATTATGTGTCTTGAAGGTCCTAACCTTGCAGGTAGTTTGGATGGGTAGATATCATTGATTTCCTTTGAGATTGATTATTCTGTTAGTATAATGATGTTGAATAATGAACTTGCACGGTAGGCTGTAAATGATAAATGAATATGTAATACT
>SNQJ01S0036943.1:47452-61372 GCA_010110895.2 Picea sitchensis
CTTGGATAAAAATACTAGGGGGAACTTTGCAGATGGACCTCACATATGCTACTATCCCAGTGTTTGGAGGAGAACATAGGAGGCTATACAGGGAAGCCCAACTGGCCTATATAATCAGTGATGAGGCCAACCATACCATGTTTGCCTTGGACACTGATTTAGGTTCCAATGTACAACAACTCACTAGTGCTCCCGCGCCTCTTCTAAATCTCAGAAATTCGCCCATCACTTCCCATGATTTTCCTTCTTCCATCACCCCTGTCTGGAAAATGTTCTTTGATGGAGCGTGTTCCAGGGAAGGTGCTGGAGCTGGGGTGTTTTTTTTGTCACCTGCTCAGGAAACCATATCTCTGTCATACAAACTAGAATTTGAAGCTACCAACAATGTGGCAAAGTATGAAGCTCTTATCCTAGGATTAAGGGCCGCAAGGGAAATGGGAATTTAGGAAGTAGTAGTGTTCGGAGATGCAAAGTTGGTGGTCCAACAGATCAGAAGCGCTTATCAGTCTAAGCATCCTTGACGTAGGAGTTACATAAATGAGGTATGAGACCTAATTGACAGTTTCTTCTCAGAATTTAACATTTCTTTCGTCCCAAGAGAGGAGGACACAGTGGAAGATTCCTTGGCCACGTCAGCAAGCAATTTCAAAGTACCCTTGCCGCCCAAATTCAGATATGATGTAGAAGTAAAATACAGGCCCTCCATACCTGACAACATCAAACATTGGAAGGTATTCAAGGATGATCTTGAGATCAAGAAGTTCTTGGAGACTGTCGAAGAATTTTCAGAGATGCATATCGACCAAGACTCTGTCTCTGAAGAAAATCTTGATGGGGGTAATCTTCTGAATAAGATTACAGAGCGTAACATTGTGCAACTTCCCAACAACCACATTCCAAGGGGACTGGTTCCTTTGGAAATGTTTTTTTATAGAAATGATGTGTCATTAAAGGGGGAAATCTCGGAGGATGACGCTGGTACTATTCATTGCAACATTGGCACCAAGAGTGAGCCCAAGCTTGTCAAATTGTCAAAATGTTTGACAGAGGAGCAGAGGTCTGAATACATTGGACTTTTAAGGGAATTTGTTGATGTTTTCGCCTGGACCTATGAAGACCTAAAAACATATGACACTTCTGTCATCGAGCATAAAATACCATTGAAAGGGGAGGCAAAACCATTTAGGCAGAAGATGAGACAGATCAATCCTATGCTGCTGCCTATTATGGAGAGGGAAGTGAAAAAGCTGCTTCAAGCTCAGATCATTGTACCACTGAGATATTCAGAGTGGGTGGCCAACTTAGTACCAGTAAGGAAAAAGAACGGAGAAATCATACTCTGTGTAGACTTCAGAAACCTGAACAGGAGCTCACGAAAGGATAACTACCCCTTACCAAAGATGGAACATATACTGCAGAGGGTAACAGGAGCATCCAGGATGTCCATGATCGACGGTTTCTCTAGCTACAATCAAGTCTCTGTTCTGCCTGAGGACAGGGAAAAGATGACATTTACAACTCCATGGGGCACATTCATGTATGCCAAGATGCCTTTTGGATTGATGAATGCAGGGGCAACGTTCCAACGTGCCATGGACATAGATTTCATTTTGGAAAAGGATAGATTTGTAGTCGTCTATATGGATGACATCATAGTGTTTTCAAAATATGATAGAGAACATTGTTGCCATCTCAGGAAGGTTTTCCTGAAATGCATAAGTTTTGGCATTTCATTAAACCCCAAGAAATCTTTGTTCTCCATGCAGGAGGGGAAGTTACTAGGCCACATAGTATCAGTGGAAGGAGTCAGGATTGACTCTAGCATAGTGGAGGCAATATAAGCCTTATCAATCCTGAGGTCGAAGAAGGAGGTCCAATCCTTCCTTGGTAAGATTAATTTTCTGAGGAGGTTTGTGCCTAACTTTGCTGATGAGGTGAAACTTATAACAACCATGTTAAGGAAAGGAAATGAAGTGAGGTGGACTTCTGAATCGTGACATTCCTTTGAGGAAATAAAGAAGGCCCTAACTGAATCCCCTGTGCTTATTAGTCCCGACTACTCAAATGATTTCCTTATTTTCTCCTTTGCCTCACTTGACACGGTGGCTGCTGTTTTATTACAGACAAACGAGATTGGGCTAGAGCAGCCTATTGCTTATTTCAGCCGAGCATTGAGGGATGTTGAAGTCAGGTATGACACTATGGAGAAGCAGGACTATGCACTGGTAAAGGCCCTCAAGGCATTTAGAATCTATGTCCTACAGTAAAAAATCATAGCTTATGTCCCCTCAGCTGCTGTTAAAGACATTCTTATTCAGCCTGACATAGACGGGAGGAGGAGTAAGTGGATATCCAAGATTCTGGAGTTTGACCTGGAAATAAAGCCTACCAAATTTATCAAAGGTCAAGGTTTAGCCAAGCTGTTGGCTGAATCCAATTGCCAAGCTTTGGGGATAAGTTTCATCAACGAATGCTCAGGAACTCAGCAAGGTCGGCTGTCTGACATGGACCCTCAAAGGGAGCCCCCATTGGCTCGATGTCCTTGGTATAGGGATGTCATATACTTTCTGTAAGAGTTGCAGCCTCCAGACGGCCTGTAGAGAAACAAAGAAAGAGCTCTGAAGCTTAAGGCAGTCAGATACTGCCTTATCGATCAAATTTTATACTAGAAAGATCCCTTGCGGGTGCTTTTAAAATGCATGAATTCACAAGAGGCCAACAGGATCGTGGTTGAATTTCACAGCGGCCTATGTGGAGGGCACCACTTCTGGAAGGCCACAGCCCACAAAATTCTCAGAGCCGGGTACTATTGGCCCACTTTGTTCACTGATGTCCATAGAGGAGTTAGAGCCTGTATCAAATGTCAAAGATTTGTAGGAAAAAAACAACTCAAGTCCTTGTCGCTAAATCCTGTGGTTTTTTCAGGACCTTTCCAGCAGTGGGGCCTAGATTTCATTCGAGAAATTCACCCCGCTTCCAGTGGGAAGCACAGATGGATCCTGACTGCTACAGATTTCTTTACCAAGTGGATTGAATCTATCCCTACCAGGAGTGCTTCCCACAAGGTAATCATTGGGTTCCTGGAGGACTTCATCACAAGGTTCGGCTTCCCAAGTCATATTTTCACTGATAACGCAACCGCTTTTGGGTCTGATCCATTAGCCAAGTTCTGTGAGCAGTTCAGGATCAAACTGATTCACTCCACCCCATATTATCCATAGGGAAATAGTTTAGCAGAATCCTCCAACAAAATCCTGATAAGGATCATCAAAAGATTGTTGGAAGACAACAAGAAGGCATGACATTCAAGATTAAAGTTTTCCCTATGGGCCGATCGAGTAGCCACAAAGAGATCTATCGACGTCTCTCCTTTCCAATTAGTCGATGGAGCGGAGGCTGTTTTCCCTTCTCATTTAGCCATTCCTGTAGAAACATTCCTCCAGGATCATCATGAGGAGCCGGATGACATGATCAAAAGGATTCATCAGCTAGTGGAGGTCCAGTAGGCCAGGGAGCAAGCAATGGATAGAATTCAGCACCATCAACAAAGGATCAAGCAGGTTTTCGATAAGAAGGACAAGAAGGAATAATTTCGAATAGGAGACCTGGTGCTGAAATGGGATGCTCCTAAACAAGATAAGGGCAAGAACGACAAATTTGAAGCCCTGTGGATCGGGCCCTTCAAAATCTCCGAGGTTTTCTCAAATAACACATATCGGCTGCAGGATTTGGAGGGTGAAGAAGTTTTCAACAACCCAGTAAATGGGCATTTTCTGAAGAAATGTTTTGTCTGAGCCTTCGATGGCTCCTTTGTTTGTAAATATTGTCCTTTTGGTTCCTTGTCTATTTTTATTTTTCGGCTTGATAAGTGACTCCATAGCCCAACAACAAGGCACATAAACTGCAAAATGAGTCCTTAGAGCATCACCGGGATGACTCTATCCCCCATGGAGCCTAATCTTAGCGACATTTCTTGTAAAGGGAGAGAAAAATGCAAAGGAGTGGGTGAAAACCCACTTACCTAAGTTCGGGATGCAAATGTGCCTGTGATTAATCGACAAGCAGCTCTGGGCGGCTAGGATCCGCGCACCCAGATCTATGGTCAGGATCCGATTCTATAGCCCCCTCGCCTTTCTACCTTTAAGCGGAGGGGGGGGGGGTCCAAAATCGAGAGCACACCTCTCCGACGACTACGATCAGAGCACCTAGATCAACGGTGCACAGGAAATTTCGGACCCCCATTTCCTTTCTACCTTTAATAAGGGGGGGGGGGGTCCGGAATCAGGCGCGCATCTTTCCAACGGTCGAGGTCAAAGTGCCCATATCAACGGCTCACACATGATCCCACGCTTCTTAGTCGCTCTGCTTTTAATTAGTGTGGGGCCTTCCCCCGCTGTGTCACCTCCCGAGCCGCCTCTCCCCTGCTGCATATCTTCCACTTCACCTCATAGCATGGCCCCTCCCTCAGTATATCATCCTCCTACCACCTACGATGTGTCCCCCCTCTCTCCCCGTCACCTGTCCATTCACCCTCACAGTCCCCTTTTTCCTTTTTCTCATTTTCGCCTGACACATCATGCCAGGTGTTCTTCCCTTCTTCTCCCAACTCACCTCTCCTCATCTACTCAAGCCCCGCGCTCCATGTCCCAAAGGTGCGGAGTTGGCTGGACTGTTCCTAATCCCAAGGAAGTAGTTATTACGGCAGTTGGTGGTGGTTAGACATCGTCTCCGCCATAAAGGGAAAGTCTGGGGATGAATTAAAAGCACGTCGGTTCACCCATAGGACTGTCAGGAGTTCAATTGCGTCTGCCATAGGTGCACGATCATTCAGAGACTGCATGTGCAAATTGTCAGTGGGCATGCAGACGCAATTTTTTTAATGCAGCGTCTCGTCTTTGATGCCGTGGTTTTTTTGAGTATAGGTAGGCCTTTTTTCCATTTTTGGAGGCATCAATGGTTGAGCAAGGCTCCCGATTGTAAAGTTTTGATGAAGCACTGGTCGCTTTGGTTAACGTATATGGCATTGGAGACTTCTTACTTTATGGATGTCATTCTATTTTCCATCTCTTTGTTTACTGTATTAGAACAACTCGGAATTGGAGGATCCAGTCGAGTTGCAACTGTTATAGGATGATGTAGGTTGGATCACTGTCATAGTTGCATTGTTTCTAATCGGTTCCTGTGATTTTCTTAGTGCTGAACAACTTGGAATTGGAGGATCCAGTTGAGTCACCCTTCAGCTTCTTGAGGCTCTGGACCAAGAGGATATTGGCTTCTGAGTCTTTCATCCTCAAGCTTTCGAAGGCCTGTCGCCCAAGGTAGTCTTGTTCTCCCTTCTCACAAGTCTTCCATCCACCACTCTTTAATCAATTTACTGACCGAAGTTGGATCAAGACCTCCCTTGCCTTATACACACCAGGCCCGGTTTCCTGAGTTAAAGCTATATATTCTTGAGTCCTTACCCATTCGATCACCCCATTAAATAAATCGTGACATAAAACTAATGGGCATTAGGCTCTTCTCCTGAAAGCAATCCAAGAGTGACTTCTGATGCTAACATTTCTGGCGTCGTTGCCTTGGACGAAGTTGAAAATTTTCCCCGGGATTGAACGACATTGAGCCTCTGATTCTGGAGGTGCATCAAGTATCATAGCCTTTGAAGATTGCTACTGTGCACCTGGCGACTCCATTGTGATGACTCCATTGTGGCGAACCTACCGTGTTAATTGTGGCTTTCAGATGTAGACACACGCGGTCCCATCCTCAACTGCCTCTGTCTACACCTAAAACCGATCCAGAGGTGGTTCTCAGAAAAGGAAAGACCTCTGAAGAAGAAGCTTCCACCACTGAACCAGGTAATCCACCATCTCCTTCTGTAGGAACTCCATTTTCTCCTTCTCAGTTTCTTAACAGACCTCCTTCAGAGGTTTCCCATTTCCTGAATTTTAGGAGTGTTCCTGCTGAGTTTTCCCCTCCCGGTCTAGGACTGGAGGGAGAAATCCTTGTCACTCCCCTCTCCTCTGAAGCTGTACTTTTGCATAGACCCAGGACCGCAGAATATTTTCCCACTCCTCCTCTTGTTACTGTTACCGCTCCTACAGAAAAAGGAGCATCTGCTGACTTGAGCTCATTGGCCTTCTCCTTAAATCCCCTTTTGTTTCCCATTCCACTTCGGGACTCATTCCGAGTAGCCTCTTTGCAAACTCCTTCTCCTCCAAGTTCCCCTCCACCTAATATTCCTATGGCTGGCGCTAATCCCCCTCTAAATAGAATGGACGCCATAGTCGCTGCTAGATATGCTCCCTTAGTTCTACCCCATCCTATGAATCCCCTCCCTGCTGGAGATTACTTGAAATACATGCCCAAGTTCACCGGGGAAGGGGACGTAACTGCGGAAGATCACCTGGATTCTTTCTATAGTTACACAGACAACCTCAACATTGAAAATGAAGATGTCTGGATGAGAGTCTTTATCCAGAGCCTGGATGGAGAGGTGAGGAAATGGTTTATAGGATTGGCCCCCGGATCTATTGTTGGGATCGAAGCCCTGGATAGTGCTTTCCTGAGACAGTGGGGAGATAGGAAGGATTTCATGTATTACATGACAGAGTTCGGGTCTTTGAAGAAGATGGAAGGAGAGTCTGTCTCTAACTTCTCCAAAATATTCAATAAGATGTATAACAAAATCCCTGCCGAAATAAAACCTTCAGAAGCCTCGGCCAAGATTTCTTATGCTAGTGCGTTTGGCCCTGATTTCTGTCTTTTATTGAGAGAAAGAAGAGCCACCTCCTTAGCTCAAATGAAAGATGTGGCCATAGAGGTGGAATCCAATGTATTATCAGCTGATAGACTGAGGAGCAAGGCCGACGCAGACAGAAGAAAGGGAAGATCTGAATCCTCAACTTCTGGCCCAATGGTGCCCCACCCTCAAGTGGATGAACTGACCAAGATGGTGAAGTCTCTGTCTGTAGAGATGGAGAGAATGAAGGTGGAGGGGAGGAAATAATACAAGGGCCCTCAAAACGACGAAAACAAAGGAGGTTTCAGGAGGCCCAACAATATTAATTCCCCGAGTGTGCATAGAGAGAGGGGAAGAGACAAAGAAGACCAGAAAATTCGGGCCCCTTTTCAAAACAATTTAGTGGCCGAGGGGGAAGAAGGGGAAATAGATGAGCTTGATCCTGAAATCCATTGCTTCAGAGATACTCCTCCTTTTCCTCATCTCACTCAATCAGCATATGAGGAATCTCTCATGGACAGTCAGCTAAATGAATTGAGTAAGGGAGACAAAACTAGATGCAACCAAGGCAGGTATGATCTGAGGTCCAAGAAAAAGACTGCAGCACCTGATGTTCCTGAGCAGTCCACTAGAGCAGAGAAACCTACTAATGAAGTAGCGGACAGTCACATAGGTAAGAATCCCCGACCCCTCTTTCCCACAGTCCAGAGTCATGTTCCCAAAATAAGAGAAATTCCTAAGCTTACATCTTCTTTTAATTTCGAGCATGAAATTCAAAAGATCAGAATCCCTGTGCCCCTAACTGAATTGATTAAACATGAAGGGTTCAAGAAACGCTTCTCTAAGCTTTTGCAGTCTGAGGTCTCATGCCTTCCCACAGAATCCATCAATTTGCAAGATGAAAAGCCTGCAGTTGTCTTAGGTCCTATGGTAGAAGACATGAATGACTCATCCCCTCCCTTCTACACTTCCCTGAACATACATGACAAGGTACTGCACAACTGCTTGATGGATTCGGGGGCTTCTCACAACCTCATGCTGAAGANTTGGATAAAAAGACTAGGGGGAACTTTGCAGATGGACCTCACATATGCTACTATCCCAGTGTTTGGAGGAGAACATAGGAGGCTATACAGGGAAGCCCAACCGACCTATATAATCAGTGATGAGGCCAACCATCCCATTTTTGCCTTGGACACTGATTTATGTTCCAGCGTACTACAACTCACTAGTGCTCCTGAGCCTCTTCTAAATCTCAGAAAGTCGCCCATCACTTCCCATGAATTTCCTTCCTCCATCACCCCCATCTGGAAAATGTTCTTTGATGGATCCTGTTCCAGGGAAGGCGCTGGAGCTGGGGTGTTTTTTGTGTCACCTGCTCAGGAAACCATATCTCTGTCATACAAACTAGAATTTGAAGCTACCAACAATGTGGCAGAGTATGAAGCTCTTATCCTAGGATTAAGGGCCGCAAGGGAAATGGGAATTTAGGAAGTAGTAGTGTTCGAAGATGCAGAGTTGGTGGTCCAACAGATCAGAAACACTTATTAGGCTAAGTATCCTCGACTTAGGAGTTACAGAAATGAGGTATGGGACCTAATTGACAGTTTCTTCTCAACATTTAACATTTCTTTCGTCCCAAGAGAGGAGAAAATAGTGGCAGATTCCTTGGCCACATCAGCAAGCAATTTCAAAGTACCCTTGTCGTCCAAATTTAGATATGATGTAGAAGTGAAATACAGGCCCTCCATACCTGACAACGTCAAACATTGGAAGGTATTCGAGGATGATCTCGAGATCAAGAAGTTCTTGGAGACTGTCGAAGAATTTTCAGATATGCATATCGACCAAGTCTCTGTCTCTGAAGAAAATCTTGATGGGGGTAATCTTATGAATAAGATTGCAGAGCGTAACATTGTGCAGCTACCCAACAACCACATTCCAAGCGGACTGGTTCCTTTGGAAATGATTTTTGATAGAAATGTTGTGTCATTAAAGGGGGAAATCTCAGAGGATGACGCTGGCACTATTCATTGCAACATTGGCACCAAGAGTGAGCCCAATCTTGTCAAATTGTCAAGAAGTCTGACAGAGGAGCAGAGGTTTGAATACATTGGACTTTTAAGGGAATTTGCTGATGTTTTTGCTTGGACCTATGAAGACCTAAAAACATATGACACTTCTGTCATTGAACATAAAATCTCGTTGAAAGGGGAGGCAAAACCATTTAGGCAGAAGCTGAGAAAGATCAATCCTATGCTGCTGCCTATTATTTAGAGGGAAGTGAAAAAGATGCTTCAAGCTCAGATCATTGTACCACTGAGATATTCAGAGTGGGTGGCCAACTTAGTACCAGTAAGGAAAAAGAACGGAGAAATCAGACTCTGTGTAGACTTCAGAAACCTGAACAGGATCTCATGAAAGGATAACTACCCCTTACCAAAGATGGACCATATACTGCAGAGGGTAACAGGAGCATCCAGGATGTCCATGATCGACGGTTTCTCTGGCTACAATCAAGTCTCTGTTCTGCCTGAGGACAGGGAAAAGACAACATTTACCACTCCATGGGGAACATTCATGTATGCCAAGATGCCTTTTGGATTGATGAATGCAGGGGCAACGTTCCAACGTGCCATGGACATAGCTTTCATTGGAGAAAAGGATAGATTTGTGGTCATCTATCTGGATGACATCACAGTGTTTTCAAAATCTGATAGAGAACATTGTTGTCATCTCAGGAAGGTTTTCCTGAAATCCAGAAGTTTTGGCATTTCATTAAACCCCAAGAAATCTTTGTTCGCCATGCAGGAGGGGAAGTTACTAGGCCACATAGTATCAACAGAAGGAGTCAGGATTGACCCTAGCAGAGTGGAGGCAATACAAGCCTTATCAATCCCGAGGTCCAAGAAGGAGGTCCAATCCTTCCTTGGTAAGATTAATTTTCTGAGGAGGTTTGTGCCTAACTTTGCTGAGGAGGTGAAACTTATAACAACCATGTTAAGGAAAGGAAATGAAGTGAGGTGGACTTCTGAATCACGACATTACTTTGAGCAAACAAAGAAGGCCCTAACTGAAGCCCCTGTGCTTATTAGTCCCGACTACTCAAAGGATTTCCTTATTTTATCCTTTGCCTCACTTGACATGGTGGCTGCTGTTTTATTACAGACAAACGAGATTGGGATAGAGCAGCCTATTGCTTGTTTCAACCGAGCATTGAGGGATGCCTAAGTCAGGTATGACACTATGGAGAAGCAGGCCTATGCACTGGTAAAGGCCCTCAAGGAATTTAGAATCTATGTCCTACAATCAAAAATCATAGCTTATGTCCCCTCAGCTGCTGTTAAAGACATTCTTATTCAGCCTGACATAGACGGGAGGAGGAGTAAGTGGATAGCCAAGATTCTGCAGTTTGACCTGGAAATAAAGCCTACCAAATTTATCAAAGGTCAAGGTTTAGCCAAGCTGTTGGTTGAAGCCAATTGCCAAGCTTTGGGGATAAGTTTCATCAACGAATGCTCAGGAAGTCAGCAGGGTCAGCTGTCTGACATGGACACTCAAAGGGAGCCTCCATTGGCTCGATGTCCTTGGTATAGGGATGTCATATACTTTCTGCAAGAATTGCGGCATCCAGACGGCCTGCAAAGAAACAATGCAAGAGCTCTGAAGCTCAAGGCAGTCAGATACTGCCTTATCGATCAAATTTTATACTGGAAAGATCCCCTGGGGGTGCTTTTAAAATGCATGAATTCACGAGACGCCAACAGGATCGTGGTTGAATTTCACAGCGGCCTATGTGGAGGGCACCACTTCTGGAAAGACACAGCCCACAAAATTCTCAGAGCCGGGTACTACTGGCCCACCTTGTTTGCTGATGTCCATAGAGGAGTTAGAGCCTGTATCCAATGTCAAAGATTTGCAGGAAAACAACAACTCAATTCCTTGCCGCTAAATCCTGTGGTTGTTCATTACCTTTCCAGCAGTGGGGCCTAGATTTCATTAGAGAAATTCACCCCACTTCCAGTGGGCAACACAGATGGATCCTGACTACTACAGATTTCTTTACCAAGTGGATTGAAGCTATCCCTACCAGGAGTGCTTCCCACAAGGTAATCATTGGGTTCTTGGAGGACTTCATCACACGGTTCGTCTTCCCAATTCAGATTGTCACTGATAGCGTAGCCGCTTTCGGGTTTGATCCATTAGCCAAGTTCTGTGAGACGTTCGGGATCAAACTGATTCACTCCACCCCATATTATCCACAAGGCAACGGTTTAGCAGAATCCTCCAACAAAACCCTGATAAGGATCATCAAAAGATTGTTGGAAGAGAACAAGAAGGCCTGTCATTCAAGATTAAAGTTTTCCCTATGGGCCGATCGAGTAGCCACGAAGAGATCTATTGGCATCTCTCCTTTCCAATTAGTCTATAGAGCGGAGGTTGTTTTCCCTTCTCATTTAGCCATTCCTATAGCAAAATTCCTCCAGGATCATCAGGAGGAGTCTGATGACATGATCAGAAGGATTCATCAGCTAGTGGAGGTCCAGCAGGCCAGGGAGCAGGCAATGGACAGAATTCAGGACCATCAACAAAGGATCAAGCAGGTTTTCGATAAGAAGGCCAAGAAGGAATAATTTCGGATAGGAGACCTGGTGCTGAAATGGGATGATCCTAAACAAGATAAGGGAAAGCACGACAAATTTGAAGCCCTGTGGATCGGGCCCTTCAAAATCTATGAGGTTTTATCAAATAACACATATCGGCTACAATATTTGGAGGGTGAAGAAGTTTTCAACAACCCAGTAAATGGGCATTTTCTGAAGAAATGTTTTGTCTGAGCTTTTGATGGCTCCTTTGTTTGTAAATATTGTCCTTTTGGTTCCTTGTCTATTTTTATTTTTTGGCTTAATAAATGACTCCATAGCCCAACAACAAGGCACTGAAACTACAAAATGAGTCCTTAGAGCATCACAGGGACGACTCTATCCCCCATGGAGCCAAATGTTAGCGACATTTATTGTAAAGGGAGAGAAAAATGCAAAGGAGCGGGTGAAAACCCACTTACCTAAGTCTCGGGACGCAAATGTACCTATGATTAACCGACAAGCAACTATGGGCGGCGAGGATCCGTGCACCCAGATCTATGGTCAGGATCCGATTCTGGAGCCCCCTCGCCTTTCTACCTTTAAGTGGAGGGGGGGTGTCCCGAAATCGAGAGCACACCTCTCCGACGGCTACGATCAGAGCGCCCAGATCAACGACGCACAGGAAATTCCGGACCCCCATTGCCTTTCTACCTTTAATAAGGGGGGGCTCCAGAATCAGGTACAAATATTCCCAATGGCCGAGATCAAAGTGCCCAGATCAACGACGCATAGGCGATCCCACCCTTCTCATCCACTCTGCGTTTAATCAGTGTGGGGCCTTCCCCCGCCGTGTCACCTCCCGAGTCGCCTCTCCCCTGCTTCCTATATTCCACTTCACCTCATAGCATGGCCCCTCCCAAAGTCTATCGTCCTCCTACCAACAACCATGTGTCCCCCGTCTCTCCCTGTCACCTGTCCATTCACCCTCACGGTCCCCTTTTTCCTTTTTCTCATTTTCGCCTAACACATCATGCCAGGTGTTCTTCCCTTCTTCTCCCAACTCACCTCTCCTCATCTACTCAAGCCCCGCGCTCCATGTCTCCCCTGCGCATTCACCACTTCCCATTATATGCCCCAGCCTTCGCTCTGGCCTCTACCTCTATTCACCAGGTCGTTCAGCCCATCTAGGTGGCAGTGCGAGGGGACCTCCACGTCCCAAAGGTGTGGAGTTGGCTGGACCATTCCTAATCCCAAGGAAGTAGTTATTGTGGTAGTTGGTGGTGGTTAGACATCGTCTCCTCCATAAAAGGAAAGTCCGGGGACGAATTAAAAGCACGTCGGTTCACCCATAGGACTATCAGGAGTTCGATTGTGTTTGCCATAGGTGCATGATCATTCAGAGACTGCATGTGCAAATTGTCAATGGGCATGCATACACAATGTTTTTAATGCAACGTCTCGTCTTTGATGCCGTGGTTGTTTTGAGTATAGGTAGGCGTGTTCACCATTTTTGGAGGCATTAATGGTTGAGCAAGGTTCCCGATTGTAAATTTTTGATGAAGCGCTGGTCGCTCTGGTTAACGTATATGGCATTGGAGACTTCTTACTTTATGGATGTCAGCCTCTTTTCCATATGTTTGTTTACTGTATTAGAACAACTCGGAATTGGAGGATCCAGTCGAGTTGCAGCTGTTATAGGATGATGTAGGTTGGATCACTGTCATAGTTGCATTGTTTCTAACCGGTTCTTGTGATTTTCTTAGCGCTGAACGACTTGGAATTGGAGGATCCAGTCGAGTCACTCTTCAGCTTCTTGAGGCTTTGGACCAAGAGGATCTTGGCTTCTAAGTCTTTCATCCTCAAGCTTCCAAAGGCCTGTCGCCCAAGGTAGTCTTGTTCACCCTTCTCACAAGTCTTCCATCCACCACCCTTTAATCAATTTACTGACCGAAGTTGGATCAAGACCTCCCTTGCCTTATACATACCAAGCCTGGTTTCCTGAGTTAAATCTATATCTTCTTGAGTCCTTACCCATTCGATCACCCCATTAAATAAACCGTGACATAAAAATGATGGGCGTTGGGCTCTGCTCCTGAAAGAAATCCAGGGGTGACTTCTGACGCTAACAACTGGTATAGGTCCAGAAGTTTTATTTCCGTCCGATGAGGGAAAGTTCTGCTGGAGTACACTCCAGGCTGGAAAGTTCATTATGGGGTTCTTCTTGTAGTTCTTAAATCCTGAGGATTTGATCCCCTTTTTATGAAATCTCGAACCACTCTTCTGTTTCCAGTCTCCACGAGACTCTGCCCGATGTCCATATTGTTCATGACAATATGTTGCCTTTCAAATAGTGTCCTCTAAGGTCTTTGGCTCATCAAATTCAATTCAGTTCCGATATTCCTTGGGTAGCCCACTGATGAAGCATTGCACCTTCGCCTTCTCTCCCTTGATGTAGGGTACATATCTCAATAAGTCGAGGAGTTTGTTGACATATTCTTCTATAGTAAGTTGTCCCAGTTTGAGTTCATAAAACTCTTTAGTCTTTTCGTCGAAATATTTTTCCGACATATACTTCTTTCGGAAGTATTTCTCAAA
>SNQJ01S0036943.1:64657-75688 GCA_010110895.2 Picea sitchensis
ACAACTACCAGTACTAATCAAGACACCATACAGACATTCTTATAATGAAATCATTCACAATTTCACAGCTTATGATCATAAATGTCAGCATACATATATTTCAAGATGTCAAAGGAAAAACACTTATCAGAAAGTAATACCAGGGGTTATGCAACTGTTGAGAGGGATGCTCGTTTCCACCCAACCATAGGCTCAACGACTCCCAACGGATTTACCACTAGCCACCCCCGAGCTGAGACCATGATGTTGTGAGACTGCGTCTCTGTTTTCTAGTGACCAAGGGTGAAGGTTACTCTCCTTCCTCTCTGCTATCACCCACTTTTCATATAGCCAGAGTTCTCTTTCTCCCCTCACGTCCACCCCCAATCGCTTCTCCCCCCACGCCTTATCCTCTTGCGAGGTTGTGTGTGGCGCAATTTGCCTCGCGCTGGTTAGGCTTGACAGCTCTACGGATGGGTGGTTCACCTCCCCATCCCTCATTAACTCTGGAGGATGCATCCACCTACCATCCCGTGAGACATTTGATTCGGGGCCAGCGAGCCGCTTTTGGTTCTCCGGGCCAGTGGAGTTCAAATACAGTATTGATTTTCGGTGGAAGTTAACGCCACCTTTCCAGGTGCCTTCCACCGCCTTTCTGCAGCCATCATGGTCTCTTTTTCAACATATCCCCTCTCAACAGTCCTGCAATATAAATTCATAATATTATTCACATTCATCGACCTTTTCCACAAGGTCCATTCACATCAAATATTCACACTTCTGAGTTTGCCACAGTTCTTGGCCAGTCCAGTTAGTTTTACAAACTGGGGGAAACAGGGTGTTACAGGAATAGAAAACAGAAAGATCAATTGCTGAAATATAAACAGGGGGATCATGATCTTGAATAAATAGAGAAGATAACTTTCATCTTGAAGACTCAACTAGAAGAGGCAAAAGGGATAGTAGAATCATGAGAAACCATCTATAAGAAAAGGAATAAAATTACAATAAGCTAGAAGCTGAAATAGTGGAAAAGGAAGCAAGAAGAACATAAGAAGGAAGAATGTGGAATTTCACTTTGTGCTCAAAATGAAGGAAAACAACGGTATATTGATAGTGGAAGTTCAAAACACATGACAGGGGACTAGACCAAATTTCTCACCCTGAAGGAAGAAAAGGAGGCATGGTTACTTTTGGAGATAATGACTCTGCAAGGATAGTTGGAAAGGGTATTGTTAGTCTTGATAATGGAAATACTAAGACACAAAATTCCGTATATTTTGAAGGGTTAAAGAAAAATATTCTAAGTGAGTCAAATGTGTGATTAAGTCTACAACCTCACATTTCATTCTAAATGGTGTGATATAAGGAAAGAAACTTCAAGAATATTGGTGGAAAATGCAATTAGAACCTCATGCGATGAGTAGATACTCGATGAAGTAAAAGAAGAAAAGTGATGTATGGAATATAATTTTGGAGTGACATCCCTCTCATATCATCATTAAAGGGAAGCACAAGCTCAGGGGGAGCAACCCTTTTCAATTGATTTCTAAGGGGGAGAAGTTGTAGATAGAGGAAGAATTGTAGACACAAGGAAAGTTGCAGACAGGGGGAGTATCATAATTGACTAAGGGTTGCCATCAATGAAAAAGGGGGAGATTGTTGGAAATATTGTTATCATTGATTTCAAAAACAGGGGGATCCTACAAGATGTCCAAGATAAATATCAGAAGCCTACAAATGTCCAAGATAAAGATTGCAAGAGTGAGATTGTTGAATGTATTATTTTTTGTCAATTTGGATACCCTATCTTTGAAGGAATTTTTACCATACATATCTAACTCAATGGGAGAACAAGTTACATGGTTGGAAATATTATTGTGATACCTTTCAAATGGTATATGGAAGTCTCTCTAACTCCCTAGGAATGGGGAGATATGAATTTTTCCGTTCGATAACCCAACCACAAAATTGAGGTTGACTCAACCAGTACTTTGGGGATAGAAATATTATAAATACATGATAGAATTTCACATTTTTAGTGTAACCAAGAAATAGATCAATTCTGAGGTGCACTAAAGGTATTGGGTGTCTTTATGGTGTGTAACAAAATTCTAAGAGATACTCTTAAGGTATTTCTTATTCTTAAGGTATGTTATAAGGTTGTGGTGTTGTCATGAGGTTTTGATGTTGTCGTGTGCACTGCTATGAGGTTATGATGTTTCCATGAATGGATGTTGTAGTGACTGGATGTTGTCATCAATGGATGTTATCATTAGTGGATGTTTTGGTCAGTGAATGTTGTCGTCAGTGAATGTTACCGCCAATGAATGTTTTTGTTAGTGATACATTCTGGGAATGATGTTATGAGGATTGATAGGATTTGAAGGATTCTATGTGGAATGAACCATGAAGGTAAAGTTNACTTATGCTTTATAAATTGGAGGAGGTCCATGAGATTTCGATAAAATTGGGAGTTATTTCTTTGGTTGTGTGAGGAGAATGAGAGAGATATTGCACATCTAGGTCAGGCAGTGTGGTAACTAGATAAGAGACTAGTTCTATAAAGTGATATGTGATAATAATGGGAATGATTCCACATGATTTCGTTGTGGGAACTTCGATATGTAGATGGAGAGGATCGATGTCTATTATAATGAGTGGATGAGAAGGTGTTCCATGTAGATTTTAACCTTGTACAATAAATTATTGCAAACAAATTCTTAATCAAACAGAAAAGATACAATGACACACACACATTACATAGATATTTTACCTTGGAATCCCAAACCCGGGAAATCCAAAAACCTGTTTAGAGTCACACCTCCAATCTTCTATTCATCATCCCAACTACAATACAAGTCCCTCATACGAAAAAAATATTTCCTTCCCGGGAGAAAACCCTAACATAACTTCTACCATCATAGATTATACGACCTTATAATGAACAATTGAGATTGAGTACAAAATTACAATATTTTACAATGAAATTATCCCAAAATTTTCCTCAAGGGCTCACTGGTCCCAGTCAGGGGGGTGTAGGTCCCCCCAGACCCCTTTCATTTGGGGGCCATCCACTGAACCCCCAACAGAAGGTGGGTAGGAATACTTGCATATGATTTAGGAAGATAATCAGGCTCCACAACCAATATAATCCACCCGCATTTGACCCCTTGAACGCCTAGTGCAACACAGACACTAGGTCTAGTCATGCAAAGAATATAACACATACACAACAGTCCATGAATGACAATGAAAAATTCCAAATTTCTTATCAATGCTTCAAATTAAGAGACATTTATTACATATCAATCCAAATTCCATCACTTTTCATATTGTTATGTTAGTTCTTTGCAACATTGTCATGTCCCTCAGTCATAGTGTTATGTCAGTGAGTTACACCAGTTTTAAATAAACATTAATTATACACATTGTAAGAAGTGATGCCAACAATGTCATGTCAGTGAGTCATAGTGTTATGTGAGAGTGTTACGGTGTTAAATTAACATTAGTTATACACATAGTAAGAAGCGATTTTTAAATAAACATTGATTATACACATCGTAAGAAGCTAAGATGATTATAAGACTTCACAGATTGTATCAAGAGAAGCCGGTAATAAGAATTCAAATATTTAAATCATGATATAGTAAATCTCATATCCATACCACCTCAACCTTTGCTAAGTCAAAATTTTTTAGTATATTTGACTTGCGGATTGTTGGATATACTCTTGGGTTATTTCCTATGGTTAAAAAAAAACTTCATATCCATATAAAACTAGATGTTAAACGTGTATCAAGTTTTATGGGTAGCCGCTTGTCAATTTCCTTCTCCCTTATGTTCTAGCTTAACTTCCTATTTCCTGGATCTTTTTATCCTTTCTGGATTCCGGAGAATAGGGTTCATCTGGAGGTTGCCCTGTACGATCTTTTATTTTGAGAATTTAATTTGTCCAAGTTGCTCCCATGGATGATTTTAGGAACTTACATAATGAACTCAAATAAAATGCTAGGTTATTTGAGTGCCCCTACCTACGTATGTAACGAATATATTGTGTGGGATATTGTAACACTCGAGAAACAATTTAATATTGTAATTACGTCTTTCCTCGTTATAGTCTTTTGGTGATATCACGTCAAGTTTTCTCGTTTTCCCCATCCTTGTATAGTGGTGGACACTAACTAATAAATGGGGTTTTTTCTCATCATGGGTTTATGGACACATAGGGTTAGGCTACTTTTCATATAGATATGAATCAGTCTTTCATCATTATAGTTGGTTGATATCGTGTCAAGCTTGCTTTTCTGCCTCATCCTTGTATAATCACATAAGGAACTCTCTATGGGGTATCTTATAATTGTTTCTTTTTTTCCTCATCATGGTTTTATGACCATAGCTATTTTGGATAGATATGAATCACTTTCTATGAACAATTATGAGGATGATACAAATAAATTGCATTTGTAAGCTTATTCTCTTTGTTTGGTTGTAGCCCTACATATTCTTTAATGGAAGATATTTCGACATAATGTTGTGTATATATTTTACAATCTATATGCTTGACAATTTTGTAGGAGTTGGATATGTTGTTCTAATAACATATTGTTCTTCTCTATATTTGAAATTATGGTTGTCATATTTTTGATGGATGGATGGATTGTGCTTTGGAATTTTTTTTATTAGTCCCTGTCGAAGGTAAGCCAAGGACTCTATCGTTTGATTAGGGATTGAACGACTATTAATTTATGTTTGACTTATGTCTCTAACTTTGAAGCATAGTTTGTAATTTTTTATATTAAATATGTTTCAAAATATTATTTATTTATATTTCTATTGGTTCTTAATATTTGAAGTTTTATTGAAGGCTTTGCTCTTCCCAATCCATTATTTTCATTCTATCCTAACTTTTTAGGATGATTTGCAATATGATTTTTTTTTCAATCTTTTCAATCTACACAACCTAAGTTCTAATGGTTCTAACTTTGTTATTACTGCATAACCTACATAACCTAAGTTCTAACCTAAGTTCTAAGTTTGTTACCTAGTGTCATTGAATTAACACTTTGCAATGCACTCAAATTTTAGTGTCAATGAATTAACACTTTGCACTGCACTCAAATTTCAATGTCAATGTCAATCCACCGTCTGCACCCAGATTTCAATGTGAGCACCACCCTTAGATCACATTATACTATTATCCATTTCATAATGTTTTTCCTTCATGTTGCAAACTTGAAATTGAAACTGAAATCACTGTAGTTTCGTTTCTACCCTAGTTGTCTAGAGGAGGGTGAACATGAGAATGGATGTAAATGTTGTAGAATGTATATTTACAAGGATAAGTGGTAGTACGGAGTGGGAATGATATAATGTATCAAATATGTTCTGCCTGCATATGGAGATGCTCCCAATCTAACCATGCTAGCAAGGATAAAAGGATAAAATATTTGAGACTCAATACCGAAGGAAGATCTCTAAATGGAACTAGCACCAACGTGTAGAAGTGGAAGAACACACTTATATATGCTACACACCAGCAACATAGCCTCTAACATATCAAAGACCACTAACATAATAGCCTCTAGCATATCCTACATTGAAGTTGTTTCTTGTGGGCTAAGATGCTTGACCTACAATTAAGGTATGAACTATGGGCTATCGTTGTGACTATATGGGTTGTCAGTTACATTGATTTATTGAGCTATGGGATATCGCTGTCACTATATGGGTTTTTAGTTACATTGATTTATCAATAAATCAAGAGAAATATGCAATATGTCATCTTATCTCCTCTTACCTAACCTCATATAGAGTGAAAAATAAACCATAATTACTGTGATTTTAAAATTATCAAACGAACAAAAGATAGAATTTTCTAACTTAACATAGTTTTTATTCCACGGATTTTCTAGTAGCCATATTGACATTTAAAATTTCAGATTTAAAATATGGAAGATTGAAGGCCGAACACCTATTCCTGGATCGACAATGGCGAAATCTCGTGCTCCAAGAAAAGGAACCTTAGCAAGGAAAATGGGATTGCTACGATGAGAACCAGTATACCCTAATGCTGTTAATTGGCATCGTTGAAACTACCCATTCTAAAATGTTGAGGGAGGGATGTTTACTTGCGAACCATTGCAACCCATTTTCTGGACATCCTGTAAAAAGAAAGAAAAAATTATTCATGTTTTAGTGTGTCTTCGACAAAAACCCTATATATATATATATATATATATATGTGTGTGTGTGTGTGTGTGTGTGTGTGTGTGTCATTTTGTTGATTTCAAAAACAAAATACATTTGTAAAGAAGGAACATGTGAAAATGCTCGCCGCATGATTGATTTTTTCTTACTTTGGTATCGAAAATTGAACAACTAGAAGTTCAGATTACAAAGTAAGCTAGTCACCCATTAGTCTGCACAATAATATAGGCAATACTTCCCCTGTTTATCATAATGGAACAAATCCTATCCATCTAATCACAAGTTTGTTTGGTGTGGAATACGTATACATTCAAAACATCTCGCAACTGCACATAGACAAAGTAGAGCGACGGTCTGTATTTCGACGGGGTCCTCACCGGGCTTCCTTTGTCGCTTTAATGGAGCACAATTATTTATTTGGTTCACTAGCACTTCAATACTATCGGTAAAGTGAGCCAATTCAATGGAGAATACGTTGGGAACATCACCTTCCTATTGTTTTTTCTTCAAGATTGCTTTCCCTATTGCTTGATGACCTATTGTGAAGTTTCTGCAGAAGCTAGAAGTAAAGCACTAATAACAAGAGCCATTCCGGTCATTGAAAACGTAAATTAATGTGGAGCTATTATCTACATTTGTAGTAATAAGTAAAAAATAGACAACACCCTGAAAGTACAAATTTAGAATTAGAAACAAGAAAGGATTATGCTTCTACTTTGTGATAACACCAAAAAAGGATCAATAGTATCTAAGCTACAAGTACCCAACAAAAAAGTTTTGATCCCCTGTAGGTACCTAAATTCAAGACTATTATTGCTACTGGAAATTATCTGATTCTCGAGAAGAGCATGAGAGAATGCAAACTCAGATCGATGATTTCATAAAGGGAGATCAAGACCTGAGGTTTAATTTGTCTAGTAAGGAATCAAGGTCATGAAGATGACAAACTAAAGACTAAAATTCAAGTTCAACAATTGTTAAAAGAATATTCTAATTCCTCAACCAGAAAAAACGATAAAGTTCTAGTTTCAAATTTTTCAAACTAAGGTATTCCTCGCTAGAAGTAAATATGTTTCTATCTTTAGAAATGATATAATCATTGAGGCAGATTTCAATCTTTTTTATCATGGTCATAAGGAGCAATTGGAAGAAAATCGATCTACAAAACTATAGGAGAATTTTTATAGACAGGTTACTTCTAGCAGCGTTCCAAAAGGAATGTTAAAGTTGGCAGATGAATATCCAGTCCAGTGAATCATTCTTGGAGGCAGGTACCGACTTCTGAGCCAAAGACGATACAAAACAAGGAGGAGTTTGATAACTATTCTTGGGAGTGATGATAAACAATAGCTTGACAACTCTGCTCATATCTTTGACTTCGCATGCCATTATGTCAAACATTAAATTATGATCAGAGTAATACATTTGTCTCAAAAGCCGACGGGTCCAAGGATGTTGGAGGTGTGGAATTGCAGAGCCTCTTATACCGTTTTGGTGCACATATCAAGCTATAAAAAATCGTATACCTATGATATCGCATATACTTAATCTAATGAAAAATACATCAAACTATAAAAGACCATTAACCAACTATACCCAGTCAGATCTTTATTCTGACCACCAGGGAAAAAATATTCCTGGCCATACTCTAGCATTTCCTGCAATGATATTCCTGACCATCTATGACCATCTATAACCAAGGTAGCTGGGAATGTTGGTGTTATTAAGTAGTTTTTCTTTATCCATGTCCAGAAAAACCACCACTGTGCTATACTCAAGTGGGAGGGAATGTTGGTGTTACTAAGCAGTTTTTCTTGTCAAGGTGGAGAAAAACCACCCAACAATACTCATAATTATTTGTACAACACTTAGCATTAATCTTGATAATCTTGATTCCATGCCCCCAATACCCATAATTAACCTTGATTCCATGATTGACCTTTAAAATAATAGGTAGCATTTACAAAAGATGTAAAGTACTTGGCTACCCAGTTCACAGTATTTACGTGTTAGAATTCATATGCACCACTTGAAGACATCCCTGACACTTGTGATAAGTGAAGAAACATGGATGACATTCAACAACATATGCACCACGACTTCACTAACATTTGTGATGAGTGAAGGAAGTGAACAAGTTTCCAAGCATTTCTTGGCATTGACTTTATTGTTTTGTGTTTTTTTTTTTTAGTTTGTTCTTTGTTAATTGAATCTAAGACTGGTAGATTTTCATATGGATCATTCATTATGACTCTTTTGTGAGGTAATTGTCCCAGAAACTTGAAGGAACTAAACTGCAGCGGATTTATGAATACCTACATCAGTATGCTTCTGCTTCGGAAGCCATGTAAATTGTTGTTTATGTTGTTTGGGGTATGTTTCAGTGAGTGGTAGATCAAGGTGTCCTACCTCCATTCTCTGATTTACCCACATCATTGGGTTACCCACATAGTCTTCCATGCAATACACCTAAAATTTTGTGTGGTGATGTTGTTATTCTCTCTAATAAAGTTATCAAATATACACGTGTTTTACCTTGCCATGTTTAAGCATCAACATCAGTATAAATTATTTTCCTCATTTTTCTTTGGTTATGATTATAATAATTTCTAATGATTGGTAGTGGTTTTGTAAATAATTTTTTATATTCATATATGTTTGTTGTGGGATATTGCAATGGATGTGAAAAAAATAAAAATACGTGAAAAACAAAGTTTCCATTTGTATAAATTTCAAGGGGATTATAGAATCTAAATACACGCATGTAGCGTCTAGTCCTTTGGAATTATTAAAGGAAATGAACATAAATCCATAAGGCAGAAAGTTGGGTGTTGCAAGGCATTGAGTAGTGACGTGGTTGGTGCATAGCCATGTGGGGGGACATAAAGTGAGAATAGAAAACCAAACCGATACTACATCAGATAAGTTCCTTTAGAAGATTGAAGAGAAGACAACTGTTGTACCTAGAAATGTCACAGACGTGGGGCATATTATTGCAACTACCATTGGAGGTAGAAATGGAGAACCTAAACATGTAATTCATATTTAACATTTTTTTTGGGTGGGTTAATATACATGTTATAGAACCTGTATATAAGAAAGTAAGAAGAAATCCTCAATAAGGCAAGAAGATTTGAATATTTTACACAGTTGGTTAGATTTGCCCTCTAAACAAGTAGACCTGTAAATATATCTAAGGTGGTTTAGAACTTGAGAACAACTTCAAAACAAGTCGGTAGTTATATTTAAGTTGTTTAATAACTTCAAAAGATGAGTATTGTCACACTATACATAGAGTAGGTGGAGACTCCTTGAGGTAGCTACGCTGAGTAAATTTTTTGTCCAATGAAATTTTCATACAATCTATTCAAATGCTTCTTACCACTGAAAAGTATTTCAGAAATAACAATGATTACAAAAAGAAATAGCATTTATGAATTGTAACATTTAATTCACATGATAATTAATATCATATCATTTAAAAATAGTAAATGTAAATATAATGTTTTTTTATAAAAAAAAATTCATTTCACTCACTAATGTTTTGATTTTTTTATTGACCTCCATTTACCATCAAAATTATGTACTAACATTTTCAATCACCCTAACGCAATGCTTTCCTCCTCTTAGTTTCACATTGAGATCCATAATTTTGATGCACTAACATTTTCAATCATATGAATGAAATCCATTCCTTATAGTTTCACATTGAAATCCATCTTTTTCACGTTATTTCAAACATGTATTTAATATATATTCATTGATAATTAAAAATGTATAACATATTGTTTAATTTATAAATTCATCTCTAATTACGTTGATAGGCGTCTTCCCTATTGGAATCGGTGGATTAATTAGGTTGATAGGCGTCCCCCTATTGGAATCGATGGATTAATTAAGTTGATAGGCGTCCCTCTATTGGAATCGGTGGATTAATCTACCTTTTAATCATAAATTTCAATCTTAGGGTTGACAATTGAAGATGCTGGCATATTCTTCGTCTTACTCTCTAATCGATGGATGGAATTTAATTCTCATAACTTCCTTGCATTTCTGAATGCGTTCGTTACCTTGTTTACTTTTCACATTTACTTAATATGATTAAGAAATTACTTCTCTAACCATTGATTGATAGGTTCACTGATTAAGAAGAATTAATATGTATAAAGCTCCTCATTACCACGTTCCTTGAGATTAAGCGTTTGTAGCTAGACGCAATGATAACTACGACGGTGGTAGATGGACGTAGTGTTTAAGCTGGGTGTCGTTTCAACTAGCATGGTGGCGGCGTTTCAACTAACATGGCGGTGGAGTTTCAAGGGTTATCGCTATGGATACCAGGTGTCATTTTGGACAGCGTTTCATGAATGTGAATCGTGCAGTGTGATGAAGCCATTCCTGTGTTTCAATTAACTCATTAAACTAACATATGGTTAAACTCGATGCATGCCGGATGCTAGGTTTGGGAGGCCTTTAGTGGACCGACTCTTGGTATCGAGTGGACCCACTCTTGGAGGCTTCGATAAACAATCAGCCTTTCAATTAAAACATTAGGTTAAACTGGCGATAGTGGGATTAACTTGGCGTTTGGACAATCGACCTTTCAATTAAAATATTAGGTTAAACTGGCGATAATGGAATTAACCTGGCATTTGGCATGGTCGCTTCATATGGACAATTTTTTCTTTTAAAGAACCCAACCCTCAACACCATGGCTCCATTTCAATATGTTAAATGTTGTGACAGGAAGTTTAGTACTTTGATGGCTTATGTATGGGAGGGTTTGGTAAAAAATCAATACGCTGCAAGAATCTCTCGAACATTTTTATAACTACCCTCTCT
>SNQJ01S0036943.1:79281-92545 GCA_010110895.2 Picea sitchensis
AAATATGTTATTTATAAAATATTTTAACATTATAATAATGAGTTAATACATTATTATACTATATTAATTTGGGTGATATATTATAAAAGTATTGATGTATCCTTATTTTATTAATCTATCATTACTTTATTAATTAATATATTACTTTATTATTGTATAAATATTTTATTAATGTATTAATACTTTAATATAATAGTTTTAATATAATAAATTAATGTTTTTTTATTACTTTAATACTTTTTTATTGTATTCATGTATTACTTTATCAATGTATTACTTTATTATTGTATAATAACGTATTAATAATAATAATATATTATTATTTTATAATAATGTATTACTTTAATATTAATATATTATTAATACTGTATTAATACATTAATAAGGTAAGCTATTAATAATACATTATTAAAGTATGAGTTAATATACTATTATAAATTATTAGGTAATGTAATACTGTATTAATACATTAATAAGGTAAGCTATTAATAATACATTATTAAAGTATGAGTTAATATACTATTATAAATTATTAGGTAATGTATTTTTTAGTGTTTTATTAATACATTTATAATAATGAGTTAATACATTATTATAATGTATTATTATTATATTAATATTTTAATAATATATGGATACTTTTTTAATGTATTAATTCATATTAATATTTTAATATTAATATTAATGTTTTTATTTATAACATATTTAATACATTAATATATTTAAAGAATTTAATACATTAATACAATAATGTATTAATAATGCTTTACTAATGTATTAATGTATTAATAATGTTTTACTAATGTATTAATGTATTAATACATTAATAATACTTTATTAAATGTATTTATATATTAATGTATTAATAATGCTTTACTAATGTATTAATTATTAATAATGCTTTAATGTATTAATTATTAATAATACTTTAATGTATTAATGTATTTAATATATTAATATATTTAATGTATTAAATATATTAATGTATCATGTATTAAATACATAATACATTAATATATTAAATACATTAATGCATTAATGAATTTAATATATTTAATGTATTTAATACATTAATACATTAAATATATTAAATTCATTAATGCATTAATGTATTTAATAATATTAATGTTATTTCAGGTATGTCGGCTGTAAGTTATTTTCCATCTTTTTTAATTAATGACGTAGATTAGCATATATCAACTACTTTTTACATAAAAGTGATTATTGCTAGTTACAATACTTGTACCATTATAAATAGTTTCTTCACCTAAAAATTTCAATCCCAAAGTGAATATTGAGAATCATATGTCAATTTAGAACATGATCCAATAATCTAATAATAATAATAAAGCGATTAAATTGGAAAAACGAGAGTCAGTATCACATGGCCATTTCGTTCTTATTATTTGGGCAGTCTTTTGAAGAGTTCTAACCGTGCAATCTTTTATGATTTTTTTCATCAACTCCTGCATGGTAGTGCTGAGTGGTCTTTTTACACCATGTATTCTCATAGTTCAAAGTTTGCAAAACATGAAATGCTTCAGTATTATATTATCATATTTGTTGTTATAAAAAATATTCCACTTTGATCATACAAAGATGGTGAACATTTTTAAGGAAACTTCAGTTACATTTAAAAAAATTATTATGGATTACAATAACAACGATCCAAAATTTCAGTCCGAAAAGTATTCTCAGAATAAAAATTAGAATGTGTTTTCAGTCAGAAAAGTATTATCAGAATAAAAATTACAATATGTCCTACATAGCAACTTGGCAGCTATCAATGCCATTTTGTAATTTACTATACTTTTACGAAAATTTCAACAATCCAAAATTTCAATTAAAAAATCATTTTCAAAATAAAAAATTAATATATATATCATATATGTTCTCGTACCAACTTGGTAGTTTAGACTTTGTGATTTATTTCTGAATTAAAGCTGACTGAATTAGTTTAGACTTTGCAAACAAAATTATCACATGTAAAATCCCCTGCAAGGTAAATGAAAATGAACCGCATTCTCATCACAAAGGAACGGTTAGTGAGTCCTAAAGAAACTATCAATGAGTCCTAGACAGTCTCACCCGTCCCTCTACCGCTCTCATCCGCAACGACGTTCACCCGTTTTGAGGAAATATAAGTTTTCATCATGGTGAATGCACAAAGCTTTTTTCGTTCGGCAGGGACATAGCCACTGCAGTGGCACTTGTTTTCCCTCCTTCTCAGAGTTTTCTCATTTCTATGCTATGAAAATATACTCAAGCCAAGAAAACGTTTTTTTTAACTAAGTTCCAAAAATGATATACCATAAATATGCTTTTATAATGAAATATTTTAATTGTTTTTGATTAGGGTTTGTTGACATAAATCTTTTTATTCTTTGTTTATACATTCAATTTTTCTATCTTTTAAATTAATATCCAATAAGGGAATGGACTTTAATATTGATTATTGATTAATTCATTGTATGTGTTAAATGAAAAAAAAAACAAAACTAATTATTGTTTTTCTTTTTAGGAGTAAGATACAATTAAAGAAAAGTAAAAGTTAACGGAAACACAAACAAGGTATGCAGTTTTGAAATTGCATTGTTCTTTTTTTTTTCTTTTCTTATTCTACCTAATATCATAAACATAACCTTGGAATAATTTGAATAGAATAAATCAAAAAATGATAAAAAGAATAGTAGTAGAAAACTTTCAAATGAAATAGCAATGCATTCTACATGACATCATCAACCATGTATTGAATTACAATGATCTTTTCATATTACATGCATCCTCATATACTTGAGGAGACTCTTTATCTCATGCATTTCAAGTCCTATTACAATTTCATTATGATGCAAGAGCATCGTCACTACCTCTTTTGAAATCATTTTGAATTTTAAAGTTGGCATATCATGTAAATATTTTTGAATGGATTGTAATTAAAGAAGATCTTAAATATTTGGAGGCTGAACGATCACATGAGATTGATGGAAATCATATTTTCTTTAATGTAGTTGATTGCAGTATAGATCTGGAGCATCCTTTCTTATTTGTTTGTCTCAAACATTTATTGTAATTAAGCCTTAGTAGTTGAATTTTTTTATTTCAATAGCATAGCTCTAAGATAGTTGGAGGGAAAACTGTATGAGCCCTCTTGTATAAATGTATGTATTGGGTGCCCAAATGAGGCTACTGAAATTTAGTTGAAAACTGCTAAATGTTATTGTTGTTAAAGCTTATCAGAGTTGTAGCCATGAATATATAATTTGAATGAATATAACATAGAAGATTGATACAAAGTGTCTGGTGTTGTTGTTACTTTATCTATCTGAATGAATGGTAGGTTTTCTGTTTAAATTATGTTCTCTGTTATTACTTGTTCTCATGTATGCATGGATTACACTGTTGAATGTATGAATCTCTAAGATATTAGATAAGTTTCAATTGTTTCTCTTCTACGAGCATGCACAAGGAGTGCATAGTGTTCGCAAGGTGTGCGTTGACAGTCTGATTCGACTCAAAGGCTCATAAGAGATAACACTAATCTTTTATATGCAAGGAGTGCATTAGTGTCCACAAGGTGTGCATTGATAGAGTCTGTTGTGACTCAGAAGTCAAGGAGAGATAAATTGGAGCTTTATATCTAAGGAGTTCATATTGTCCGCAAGGAGTGCGTTGAAAGAGTCTTTTGACTCAGACTCTCAGGAGGAGTAAATTAAGAGTATTTGCATAAGAGTGTAAAGAACTGTTGCAAGGTGTGCACAGTCGCCCACAAAAAAGCTAAGTCGTGGAGGAATACTTATTGCAAGGCGTGCATAGAGTGAAAATTCAACTAAGTGTCAAATAAACGCTCTGAGGAGTTAGAGTGTTTGGGAAAGAACAAGCTCAGAAGAGGTGGCGGGGAAGAATCCTTCAATAGGGAGGATCCCTTTAATATTTTATAAATTAATGAGAAATATTCATTCAAGAGGAAGTGGGGTCATTCTAGATCATCAGATCTGGGAGAGTTGCGTGGAGTTTAGCCGTAGAATCCTTTGACACTTTGTGGTTCAGAGGTTTTGAAGTGTTTGAAGAGTGAGGATCGTCGAACTCCTCAATTCATGAAGTTATCCTAGTCGTTGGTTGTGAGGAGGATACATGGCAGAAAATAAGCAAGTTCGGGGGGAAGATCTTCAAAGAATTTGCGTAGAGAAAAGCACAATTTTCGTGAAGTTGCGAAGGCCAAAGAGATCTGGACTATCGGATCTAGGAAGACATGTGGCATAGATCTATGTGTTTCGGCAGAAAGGTACTTCGAAGGAAAATGAGGGTGGAGTTTGCAAAACTCCCGAAGGCTGATGTAGAGAATTCTATTTTGGCCGTCAATTTGAGAAGGACATGCATCGTCAGATTGTGTACTTTGGAAGAAAGTCACTTCGGGGAAAAGAGAGCATGGAGGTTGCAAAAATCCTAAAGCCTGAAGTAGTGAAGTCAGTTGTGACTGTCGATCTGGGAAGGACACGCATCACCAAATCGTGAACTTCGAGGAAAGCTAAGGAGGAAGGTGGAGGCGTTGACCAAGAGTCATCCGAAGTGGAGTAAAGGAGGAATCTGAACCGTCCATTCGAAAATGACGCGTGGAACTAGATCCAGAGCTTTGGGTACAGAGCACTTCGAAAGAAAAGGGTGTTTTAATGTTCAGAACTCCCGAACATTGAAGTTCGGAAGTATATCACAATTGTTGGTTGTCAGAGGAGCGCGGACCATAGATATGGTCCAGGAGATTTTGTCGGTTAAGAGTTTGGGGGAAAAGGGGTTAGCTGCAATCAAAACGGTTGAAGCATGAATTTCTGAAGCACCTTATGGTTTCGCCCAGGGTCACAGCCTAAGGTCATATGAGGAGAGGGGCCTAGGGGAAGGAGCTAGGGCCCGTTAGTTTAAAATTTCCAAGAGTGTTAGGAAAAGGGCCTGCGGGTTCTATAGGACCTACGCCTAAGGGGATAAGGGGCCTATGTTAAATCAATTTGGGGCTAGTAGGGTCCCAAGGAGATAATTCAACTCAAGGATCTTGAATATCCTTGACTAGTAGGTCGCGCAACCCCTAGGAGAGAAGGGGGGTTGCAACAAGTGGTATTGGAGCCTCAAATTGTGCTTTTTGTTTGAAGAAAAGGTTAACACCATGTCGCCTAGAAGACGTGCAGAGCCACATGTAGAAAATTGATTTGTGGAAAGGGAGATGAGATAACTTCATGCCAGGTTAGATGTTATGGAGATATCACAAAGGAGAGCACCTAATGCTGGAGACTTCAATGATGCAGAGAGCGAAGAAATGGAAGTTGAAGGATCTACAGGAGAAGATGTTGCAGAGGAATGCTTGCTAAAATATGTTGTCAAGTTGGGATCTAGAGTGAATATAGACATCCCATTGTATGAAGGCAATTTAGATACTGAAGAATTGTTGTATTGGATAAGATCAATGGACAAGTACTTTGACTATGAAGACATTGATGAGGAGAAGAAAGTGAAACATGTTGTCACGAGATTAAAAGGACATGCAACGTTGTGGTGGGATGAATTTTAGGTTGATAGAAGATGCAAAGGAAAACAAAAGATGAAGAATTGGGACAGAATGGTAGCCAAGCTGAAGGCTAAATTCATACCTAAGGACTATCAGATAAATATGTCCAGGAAGTTGTAGAACTTGAGACATAAGGGAATGACAGTGAAAGAGTACATAGAGGAGTTATACAAGTTGAACATCAAGGTTGGAAAGAGAGAAAAATATGATGAAAAGGTTTCCAGTTATATAAATGGCCTAAGATATGAAATCCAGGATGAAATCAACATGATGAAAGTGAGGACAGTGGAGGATGCTTATCAGATTTCACTGAAGGCATAGGAGAAGTTGGCCATAAAACAGAGCTAGCAAAGAAAAGGAAAGAGTCTAACCAAAGGTAAGGGAATTGTCCATGGTAAGGCAGAGAATCCCAAGGTTGAGAATAAAAAACCACATAGTCACTCAGAAAGAGGAGGAAGTTCCCGATGGAGACAATATGGTGGAAGAAATTATTTTCCTCGAGGAAGAGGAAGAGGTAGAGGAGGAGAAGTGAAGTGTTATTCCTATGGAAAGATAGGACACATGTCTTGGGAATGCCCCAAGAGAAGGAAAGAAGGAGGAGGTGAAGCTCACATTTTGGAAGCGTAAAAGAGGAATGTTGAAGCAGAAGGTGTAGAAGATGGGGAATATTTGATGATGAAGAAGGTTCTCTTGAAGCAAGAGCCACAGGTTGAAAAACCAACGCAGAGGAATAGTTTGTTCAGGACTGCTTGCAAGACTAAAGATAGAGTATGCAAGGTGATAATTGACAGTGGGAGCACTAATAACTTAGTATCCACATAGATGGTGGAGAAATTGGAGCTGGAGACAACTGCACATCCGAGTCCATATAGAGTCTCATGGTTGCAGAAAGGAAACCAGGTAATGGTAACTAAATAATGCCTAGTTGAATTTAAGATAGGAGGATATAGATATGGGATTTTGTGTGATGTAATTCCCATGGATGTATGTCATATTTTGTTGGGGAGACCATGGAAGTATGACTAGAATGTCATCCATGATGGGAGAAAAAATACTTATACTTTGGAGAAGAATGGTAGGACACACATGTTACTACCAATAGAGGAAAAGAAAGTAAAGGAAGAAGCCAACACAAGTATACTTCTCATGAGTGGGAAGGAACTCCCGAGTGAAGTCAAGAAGGAACATGAGATACAATTTTTTGTGGTGAGGAAACCCAAAGTTTTCCTTACAAGTACTTCTATGGATGATCTTCCTAAAGAAGTTCAGGATCTGTTGGAGAATTTTGCTGACATAGTAGTGAACGAGTTACCTAGCTCATTGCCACCCATCAGGAGTATCAACCATCACATTGATATAATACCAGGAGTAAGTCTATTGAACAAAGCAACATACAGATTAACACCTCAATAGAATGAGGAGGTAAAGAGACAAGTCCAAGATTTGATGGACACCAGTTTGGTCAGAGAAATATTGAGTCCATGTGCAGTACCAGCTGTGTTTATTTCGAAAAATGATGGAGGATGGAGAATGTGTACAGACTCAAGAGCCATAAACAAGATTACCATCAGTTATATATTTCCTTTGCCAACGATGGATGACTTAATGGATTGTTTGAGTGGAGCAAATTATTTTTCAAAGATACATATGAAGATTGGATATCACCAGACAAGAATGAGAGAAGGTGATGAGTGGAAAATATCCTTCAAAACAAACGAAGGGTTTTATGAGTGGCTTTTTATGCCATTTGGATTGAAAAATGCCCCAAGTACTTTTATGAGGTTGATGAATGAGGTATTGAAAGATTTCATTGGTAAGTTTATGATTGTATATATGGGTGATATATTAGTCTTCAGTAAAATCGAAGAAGATAATTTGAGGCACTTAACATTAGTGATGAGAAGATTGCAATGGGAGAAGTTGTTGATAAATATGAAGAAATCCTCTTTTATGAATACAAAACTCATTTACTTGGGTTTTTTTATCTCTTAAAATGAATTGAAGATGGATCCAGAGAAGGTGAAAGCAATCAAAGAATGGTAATCTCTAAGGAACATATTCAAGGTGAGAAACTTCCATGGATTAGCAAGTTTCTATAGGAAGTTCATAAAAAATTTCAGTGGAATTTGTACACCAATGATAGATACACTAAAGACGAGGCAAAATTCTTTTAAGTGGACAGAATAATTTGAGAAAAGTTTCAAGATATTAAAGGAGAACATAATAGAAGAACCGATTCTGGTCTTGCCAGATTTCGAGAAGACATTTCAAGTAAGATGTGATGCTAGTGGAGTTGCAACTAGAGCAGTCTTGAGCCAATATAATAGGCATGTTGCATATTTTAGTGAGAAGTTGAATGACACTAAGATAAATTACTCCACATATGATAAATAATTTTATGTAATAATTCAAGCCTTGAAGAAATGGAGGCATTACCTTGTTCCAAAAGAGTTTGTTTTGTATAGTGATAATCAGGCTTTACAATTCATAACCAGAGAGGAGAAGTTAAATCAAAGACATTCTAAGTGGATAAAGTTTAAGAAAAATTTCACTTTTGTCATTACAAATATTTTTGGTAATTCTAACAAAGTTGTTGATTCATTGAGTAGGAGATGTTTGATTCTGCAGGAATTTCAAGTGAAAACCTTAGGGTTTGAACACCTTAAGGAGATGTATTATGATGAAATAGATTTTAAAGAGGCACATGAAGCATGTGAAAATCATGTGCTCAGAGACAAAATCTAGTGGACAAAGTATCTGATTCAAGATGGATTTTTGTTTAAAGGTTACCAGTTGTGCATACCAAAGTTCTTAATGAGAGAAAACTTTCTGAAGGAAAAACATAGTGGAGGTCTAGCAGGACATTTTGGCCATGACAAGACATTTTCATAGTTGAACAGTTCATACTATTGGCCAGGTATGAGGGTAGAGGTGAAGAAGTTTGTAAACAAATGTAAGATTTGATAGTATGCAAAAGGAAATAAGAAGAACACTGGATTGTATCAACCATTTCCTATTCTAGATAGTCCTTGGGATGAAATAAGAATGGATTTTGTGTTGGGATTTCCAAGAACACAAAGGGGAAGTGATTCCATATTTGTTGTAGTGGAGAGATTTTCAAATATGGAACACTTTATTCCATTCCAGAAAACTAATGACGCAACACACATTGTAAATTTGTTTTTCAAGGAAGTTGTGAGACTTCATGGGTTTCCTAAGAGTATTGTCTCTTATAGAGACACAAATTTTTTGGTCATTTCTGAAGGACATTCTGGAAGAATATGGGTAAAGAACTATATTTTAGTTCAATATATCACCCTCAAACGGATGGGCAGACTGAAGTGGTAAATCAGAGTTAAGGAAATTTGTTGAGGAGTCTGGTCACTGGACATCATAGCCAGTGGGATCAAATTCTATCACAAGAAGAGTTAGCATACAATGAATCACCAAACATATGTACAGGAAAGACACCATTCTACATAGTATATGGGATGAAGCCAAGAGGAGTATCAAAGTTGATATATCTGGAGAAGAATGAATTCAGAAGCACTGGAGCAGAAGACTTCGCTGCAGAAATGAAGAATCTTCATAATCATATCAAAGAGGGGTTTTAGAAAAATAACACAGAGTATAAACGTAGAGTTGATCAGCATAGAAGAGAACTTCCGTTTGAATTAGTAGATCAAGTTCTAGCACATCTCAGGAAGGAAAGGTTCCCAAGGGGAACATATAACAGACTTAAGCTGAAGTATATAGGACCATGATAGATCCTAAAGAAAATTGGTTCCAATGCTTATGAGATAGAGCTGCCAGAAGATGTGTGTATATTTCCCATATTCAACTTTTCAGACATGTATCCTTACAGGGAAGATGACACCAGAGAGTCAAAATATTGGAAAGAGATCCAGTTGGAGAAGCATATGCCTCTAGCAGAAAATCCACAGATGGAGAAGTTAACAGATCAATGGACTGGTAAGAAGAACAGGGGAAAGAATTATTTTTATTATTTGGTAAAGTGGAAAGGACACCCAATAGAAGATTCCAGTTGGGTAAATGAAGTAGATATTTAGAAGCATGGAAATTCAATGCAGGAGCTCATGGACAAGATTCCATGAATTTTTTTCCAGGGGAGTATGATGTAGGAGCATTGTCATCAAAGCACACATGGAAGACAGCTGAGCGCCCTAGTGCGCCTTTTGAAATAATTTTGAATTATAAGTTTGTGTATCATGTAAATCTTTTTGAATGGATTGTAATTAAAGAAGATATTAAATATTTGGAGGCTGAACGATCGCATGAGAATGATGGAGATCATATTTCCTTTAATGTAGTTGATTGCAGTATAGATTTGGAGCATTCACTTTTATCTGTCTGTCTCGAAAATTTGTTGTAATAAATCCTGAGTTGTTGAAAGATTTTATTTCTATAGGATAGCCCTAAGATAGTTGGAAGGAAAACTCTATGAGCCCTCTTGTATAAATGTATGTATTGTGTGCCCAAATAAGGATACTGAAATTTAGTTGAAAACTATTTAATGTTATTGTTGTTGAAGATTATCAGAGTTGTATCCATGTATATAGCATTTGAATGAATATAACAAAGAAGATTGATCCAAAGTGTCTCGTGTTGCTGTTACTATGTCTATCTGAATGAATGGTAGGATTTCTATTTAAATTATGTTCTATGTTAAATTACTTGTTATCATGTATGCATGGATTACACTGTTGAATGTATGAATCTGTGAGATATTAGATAAGTTTCAATTATTTCTCTTCTATGAGCATGTGAAAGGAGTGCATAGTGTCAGCAAGGTGTGCGTTGAAAGAGTTTTATTCGACTCAGAAGCTCATAAGAGATAACGTTAATCTTTTGTATTCAACGAGTGCATAAGTGTTCGCAAGGTGTGCGTTTACATAGTCTTTTGTGACTCAGAAGTCCAAGAGAGATAACTTGGAGATTTGTATGCAAGGAGTCCATATTGTCCACAAGTAGTGCATTGACAGAGTCTTTTGACTTAGAATATCAGGAGAAGTAACTTAAGAGTATTTTCAAAAGAGTGTAAAGAATTGTTGCAAGGTGTGCCCAGTCACCCACAAAGAAGCTAAGTCGTGGAGGAAGACCTAGTGCAAGGCATGCATAGAGTCAAAATTCGACTAAGTGTCAAAGAAACGCTCTGAGGAGTTAGAGTGTTCGAGGAAGAACAATCTCAAAAGAGGTAGCGGGGAAGAATCCTTCAATAGGGAGGAGCCTTTTAATATTTTGTGAATTAATGAGAAAGATCCATTCAAGCAGAAGCGAGATCGTTCAAGACCATAGATCTGGGATATTTTCATGAAGGTTAGCCATGGAATCCTTTGACACTTCGTGGTTCAAATGTTTTGAAGTTTTTGAAGAGTGAGGATAGTTGAAGGCCTCAGGACGCGACTTAATCCTAGCCATTGGTTGCGATGAGGGTACGTGGCAGTGGATAGGAAAGTTCGGGAGGATGAGCTTCAAATAATTTGCGTAGATAAAAGTGAAATTTTCACAAAGTCATGAAGGCCAAAGAGATCTGGACTGTTAAATCCAGGAAGACACGCGGCAGGGATCCGTGTGTTTCGGCATAAAGGTACTTCAGAGGAAAACGAGGTTGGAGGTTGAAAAACTCACGAAGCTCAAAGTAGCAAAGTCTGTTTTGGCTATTGATCTAAGAAGGACACACATCGTTAGATTGTGTACTTCGAAAGAAAGGAACTTCGGGGAAAAGTGAGCGTGGAGGTTGAAAAAATCCCGAAGTCTGAAGTAGTGAAGTAAGTTGTGACTGTCGATCTAGGAAGGACATGCATCACTAGATCATGAACTTCAAGGAAAGCTAAGGAGGAAGGTGGAGGCATTGACAAAGAGTCGTCTGAAGCAGAGTAAAGGGGGGATCTAAACCATCTGTTGGAAAATGACACATGGCACTAGATCTAGAGCTTTAGGTATGAAGAAATTTGGAAGAAAAAGGTGTTGTAACATTTGGAACTCTTGAACGTCGAAGTTTTGAAGTAGATCACAGTTGTTGGCTATCAGAGGAGTGTGGACCGTAGATGTGGTCCAGGAGATTTTACTGGTTCATAGTTTGGGGGAAAAGGGGTTAGCTGCAGTCAAAATGGTCGAAGCCTGAACTTCCAAAGCACCTTAGTGTTTATGCCCAGGTCATAGCCCGAGGTCATATGAGGAGAGGGGCCCAACGGAAGGAGCTAGCGCTCACCAGTTTAAAATTTCCAAGACTACCAGGAAAAGGGCCCACATGCTCCATAGGGCCTGCACCTAAGGAGATAAGGGGCCTGTGTTAAATCAATTTGGGCTAGCAAGGTGTCAAGGAGATAATTCAGCTCAAGTATCTTGAATATCCTTGATCGGGAGGTAGTGCAACCCCTGGGAGAGAAGGGGGGTTGCAACACATTATTTGTCCATTGAATTGTGAAATGGATTGATAGATCATTTCGTAATTTTTTTGAACAATGGTGACATGGAGGCATTACAGTCATATCAATATGAATTAGCATCTAATTCTTTGTACCAATTGCATGGAATTCAGGACTTTGACACATATCTTTGCAAAATGGGATAAATCTAAATGAGACCGAGAGAGTGTAAGTTTTAAACCTGTGAAGTAAAGTAATGCATATATATTCTTAAGAAAAACAGAATTTAATCAATGGCTCATACACATAGTATACAGAGATTTTTATCGGAAACCCTCAACCGGGGAAAACCTTTCATATTTCATTATATCGAATTTCACCATTCACCATAGAAGATATACAATTTTTCAATGTATTCCGTAGATACCAAAACCCTAATCCCTTAATCCGGGATTAATTTAGAAAACTGCTAAAAATATAAAACACTGCAAAAAAAAAAATTGGGGCGTTTCCTCGAACGCTGTGCGTAACTAGGGGGGGCCATACCTGCCCCCCTGGGACCCCTCTAGGAAGCGCTCGATGCACAAGAAACTAGGATCACTACTAGAGGGATTTTCAGACGTAGTTTTCAAATATGACGTACCCACACACACACATGCAAATAATATAACATATACCCAACATTCTCCCACTTGTTGTTTTCTTTGCATCCAGGGGTCCATGGGATTATATAGTCAACAATCCAGGGTAGAAATTCCCATTGTTACTCTACACCAGGAGAACTTTTCTGTGCTCACAGACTTTGTCAATGAATCTACAACAGTCTTCAAAGTGTCAACCTTTTCCAGCAACACCTTCTTTTCTTCAACCATGTCTCTCACAAAGTGATATTGAACATCAATATTCTTTGTCTTCGAATGATAAGCTGGGTTCTTTGCCAGGAAGATCACGCTCTGACTGTCACAATCAAATCTCACTTCTTGTTGTACCAACCCAATACATTAACAAAATCTCTGTAACCATACTGCTTCCTTGCTTGCTTGAGTGGTTGCCATGTATTCAGCTTCTGTAGTTGAGAGTGCAACTACAATCTGTCTTTTTCTCATCCAATTGATTTCTCCTCCAAATAGGTTAAACACATACCCACTTATATATCTTCTGCGATCCATATCTCCATCCCACTCTGCATCAACAAAACCATGTATGTCCACAACTCTGTCCAATCCTTGTCTTCCTTGGTAGCACAATCCATAACTGGTAGTGCCATGAAGATACCTAAAGACCCTCTTTACTATTGTCCAATGCTCCTTCCTTGGTTTTGACA